>JAKCWG010000288.1:0-94321 GCA_021464415.1 Lonicera japonica | reverse complement strand
TTATGCTCATTATCCTCGCATGTCCTTCGTTGAACTTCCTTAACTGGTTTGGCAATGACTTAGTCGTCTCAAATATCGCCTTGAATTTACGCAATATGCAAGCCATGGTTTCTAGTCCACCCAATCGTATCGCCTGGTTGGTGATTCAACTCTGTGCTTTATGCACTTAGCTGATAACCATGCTCTTCTCTTCTGCTTTTAAGAAGGGCGAAATAGATCTCTTTTGGATTTTTTGGGTGAAGGAAGATCCTGGTCTATAGTTTTTGGATTGATATCGTAGGTGGTGGAGTACCTAATTTTTTAAGTGTTTTGATATGTAATATACGTTTTTTCGCTTGATAAAAATCATCACCTAAATACTGGGGTTTTATCCCTTATTTATACCCAAATGTACAAAAAGGAAATAAGTTAGATTTAGGTTTCGGATTTATGTTGGGCGGTGGCCAACATACCAGTATGGAACTAGTATGTCATATCGGTTCAATGGCTTGTTCATTCCCAAAAAATCTCCTGCCAAGCAGCTACCAGTATACATATTTAAGTTTCAAAACCGGTGCGCTCGGCTGCTGTTTTGGGAATTTCTTTGTCAATTAGCTACTTCTATACACATTTAAGATTAAATACCAATTGATACTAACATAACTATGAACATTTACTTAGTATAACTATACACATTTAAGTTTCAATAGTCTATATTGAGTAAACTTTGTCGCCAAGCAATCTATTAATTTTAACTTGATTTGAAAATAGTTTAGATTTAAACTTTCCACCACTAGGTAATCAAACTAGGTCCACCTATTACTTGTTATCCTAATGAATACGTCCCTGTTGACGTCCTAGATAATGAATTTGTTCCAATATATGCAATCCTTGTTTTTTTAATTCATCATACGATTACAATTGGAACTAAGTGTTTGTTCATAGAAAAAGGCTAACACTAAAAATTTTTAAATTAATATAAACTTTACAAACTTATATAGACTAGTATAAAATTCATTCTCTACTAACAAACTCCATTGCTCCCACTAACATGCCCATATCCTTAACAAAACAAACAAGCAAACTAATCCCTATAATGTTATCCCTATAATTTCCCCTAAGACTAATAAACCACTGAAATATTATCGTAATATCCATAAATAAATTAAATATAAAATAAAATAAGTAAATTAAGCACATAATATTCCTTCCCCTTTGAAAACAGCCTTATCATCAAGGTTTATTTCTGAAAATTGATTGATTCCTCCCCGGATCCCAAACATGAGTTTCTGGAAAATACACTAATTGATTAAAGTTTGCACAACGAGCATGCATTCAAATAATATTAGTGGCAGCAATAGAACTTTTAGCAGCAACACCCATGAGATTTTTGATAAGTTGATGATGCCATTATCTTTGAGATTTCCTCCACAAGCATCTTGGATATAATACATTTTTTTTATGATTGCCATTTTGAGCATGTAGCATTTTAAATTGCCATCTTGGCCTAAGATAGTGGAATCTAAATTTTCTTTTAACCCATACTGCCCAAAATATACGTTCAAGTCCCATTTCATCATTTGTTGCATCATAGAATTTTGCAATAATAAGCTCCTCTTGAACCTCATCCAAACTCGACTGTTTGATTGGCCATTTAACCTTGTTAGGACCAATCCGAATATTGGGTTGTTATGCAATATCGGCTTTTCATCGATAAACCCATCATCTTGTGAACTCGGGAACATACAATTGCGTGCAACTCGCTAACTCTTCTATGATTCGTCCATGCATGATTGACACATATTGTAGCCAACGTAGCTTCCAAACAGTCTAACCGCCATTCTACTGTTGGTTTCATTACATCTGCCTTTGATACCAATCGATACGAACAAATTTAGAAAATAGAAATAAAAATAAGAATGGTGAAGAATGTCCGCTTCGAGGGGGAACAAAGAATCTCGTGGTTCAACTTGAGGAGAACTCGACCTCCATTAAAGTAAGAAGCTTCAATATATTTTTACTTCAAATATTTGACATAGGCTTCAATTACATTACACCAACTTATATATATAGACGAGTCCAAATTCCACTCCTCGCTAACAAACTCTACTACTTCCACTAACTTGCCCATATCGGTCATATATAGTGGTATTTAAGGCAATTTCACCTGTGTAAATGTATCAAATATCGATCTTTATCTATAAATTTGGTGTATTTTTCCAGCAATACATAAAAAAAGATGTTATTAAAATTGTGGAAAGACTTAAAAAAACAAAAAAAAACAAAACAAAACTAGGTTTGTTGCACTATATTGGCTGGATAAAAAAATTTCAAAAAAACAAAATGAGTTCAACCCGCGCGCCATTCCCGAGGAAGCGAAATCCATCACCAACCACCTAAGCACATATCTCATTTATGAATTATCTTTCTTCGAGTAATATATATCCAAATTGCACATACTATATGATATAATCTAGTATACATAAAAAATGGTACGCAAAATCTCAGGGCCGGCCGCACCCCTTGGCCTATACTGGGTCCGCCCCTGCCCATATCCTTAATAAAACAAACAACCAAAATAATTTCTAGAATTTATATTAAGACTCACAAACCACTGAAATATTATCCTAATATTCATAAATAAATTAAATATAAAATAAAATAATTAAATTAAGCGCATAACATATTTCTTTGAAAAAATTTAGTATCAGGTTTGACTTTAACAAGAGAAAGAATAATATTATGAATAAAATGAGTAGGACTTTGTTCACCATCCTTTAAAGAGGGTCATGTAACTCTTGCATTTGGTCGGTTGATACAATAAAATAATAATAAAACACTTATAATGAATCCCACATTTTTTATTATTATTTTATTGTATAATCGATCAAATACAAGGATCACCATGACACTCTTTAAAAGAAGCTTAATAAAATAATACTTGAATAAAATAACCTGTGATCACCGTTCTCCCTTAACCATCAGGTAAAAGAACTAACAGTAGCAATGTTAAAGCTATTGAAAATGGTCAATTTGGAAAATGTTCCAACCAAAAAAGAGAAGTGTTATTTTAAATGATAGAAACATGAAATATTTCATTTACAAGTATTTTAAGGCCGAATCCCGGCGATTGTAAAAACATTTTGTGGCCAGTAGTAAGTGCGGTCTAAGTTGTAAATTAAGAAAAAATAGTTAAAGCGCACACAAATTGACCCGGACACAGCCTGATAAAATAAAACAAAGGAAACAATGGTCAGTTTGGAAGATGTTCCAACCAGGCAAATGCTTATTATTAACTTTCCAATTCATCAAAACTAGCTAGCTCATCTTGATTAAGTACTTTCCAATTCACCAAATAGGCTTGTCAATTATGCCGAGTAAATCCAAAACCCACCCGTTCGATCCGCTATATTTTAATCAAGTTTGAGTTTGGGTCAAACACGAACAATTTTTAAGCCCAAATTAAATTTCGGCCCGAGTTTGAATTTCAACCGCTCACTCCGAGCTAAATTCGGCTTGCTTGCATGTATTATTAAGATTATTAAATGCATATACATTAAATTACATCAGACGTTGTTTAATTGGTAATTTTAATGTATGATTTTACATAATTATTTATTATTTGAATATTAAACTTGTGCCTTCGCCTTAATATAATTACTTTTTTAATGTAACAATTTAATAATTGTTTTTTCACTGTATATTCTGAATAATATAACAACTTTAATTGTTTGTGTTTGATTATATTAAATTGTATATTCTATTTTTTTTCCCTTTGAGTCTTGTATGGGTCAGCTAGAATTTAGGCCTGAAGCCCGCAATAATTTACTAGTTGAGTTTAAATATAGAAGGTGAATATTAGTGTGGCCCAAACTCGATTATGCTCAATTTTATTCTGGCTAAAGTCGAACAATACGAACTTTGATTCATATAACTCGATTGACAGGTCTAACTGCAAACAGCGGCAAAAAAAAACACTTCAACTTTAGGAAACAGATAAAATAAAAAAAACATCATGATTACGCTGGTTAAGAATACGTTTAACTATTCTATGGGCATAGCCAACTACAGCACAATTGACCCACCAAAAACTAAAATTGTGCAATGAAGCTAAAACTTTGATATCAAAAAATATTATAATGACCTCCCAAGGGGCCGGAGGTCCGCCGAGCACAGCTTGATAGCGTGAGAAATCAAATAAGAAAGCATAGTCTTTGAAGCCCTGTTGGCAACAAATAAGCACGCTTTCTTAAGCGCCAAAGCCTCGCTGAAGAGGGCAAGAGTAGAAATGCTATGACGTCTTGAATCTCGTTATGAGGTTTAGACTTCTGAGATCTTGTTAATCACGGATATTGTCACTCACAACGGTAGCTGAAGTGTAAAATTTATAGTTTATGAAAACTTTTTCAAATGTTATTCATTTATAAGATGGTATTAAATTACTTATTTGAAAAAAAATAGATTATGTCAACACATTATTAAAATCCATCCATTGAAAATAATGTCAAATAAATAATATTTCCATTAATCAAATTGGAGTTCACATATCCAAAATATTTCTGAGAGGTTCAGCATTAACAATTTAATAGTAATACAAGGAATTTATGTATTTCCATCCACAGAGGATTTTTTTACTTTAAAATTTAATTAGTGTAACAAGGTTTATACGAAACTCAAAAAAAAAAGTACAATAAATGTTAAGTCATCCGTTCATGGAAGATAACGTGAGTCCATGGTTATCAAAGGTGTATAGATTTTAACATAATGTGCAAACCCAAAGTCGTACTTGCAAAACTGGTTTGAAAAATGAGAATGGGGTAAAAATGGGCTCAGTAGAAACTATAAGGTTTTTATATATGAAAACACATCTTTTAAACACATGCATTGTGCCATACTAAAATAAGGTTTTCCATAATTCAAATAAGTATAATCCATTGGTTTATTATGTCAAACATATGCTACATGTTTTAAACTAATGCCATGCACATAACATAATCCCCTTCCCCAAATATTAAATCTAAAACGACGCATAACGAAAAATACAAAATCATTAACCGAAAGTATAATGTGTTGCCAACAATAATAGGCTCCAATTATCCTACACCAGGTCTCATCTTATCTCAAAGGCAACCGAAAAGGATTACAACCCTTTACTTGCAATGGGCTACAACCCAATGCGTTAGCGATTACAACAATTAACAAGAAGTTACAACCTCACCTCATTAAGAGGGTTAAAACCCTCGTCTAGTATCGGTACTTTGGACTCCAACCTAATCAATAAGGAAGGCTACAACTTGACAATCATCACTTACGTAGATAATTGAGCCAAAGCATTGAAAGGACGAAATAATAATAAAACATAAAAGGGCCAACACACCAAATAATACTAATTCATTGTTTCTTGTTCATAAATTTCAAATATGACATCTCATATGTAATCTATTAATCTATGGCCATTATCAAAAGTACTTCACTAATCAATATATCATACTTCAATAATCAATGATATATTGATTTCATATAGCTTCGATTATTTAAAATAGCTTAACAAAGTAAAATATCATATGTGGTAATGCGTTAGTTGTACATTTACTAATCATATATTATTATAAATTTCTTATTAACAAATCTTGTAAAATACAATGATATTGCAAATGTTTACAATATCCCCCACTAAGCATTATAAGTACAATCCTTAAGGTGTAATTTTATTTATTAGAAACCGACTTGGGAAAAGCTTACGAACATTTAACATATTTCATATAAGGTAAAATAGCACTTGACATCATCAAAGTATACCAATGTTTTGAAATCTTGTGTTAATATCATCATTAACATAATTAAAGCCAAATTCTTGTAACCTATCAAAAGTGTAGTCAAGTAAGCGAGTTTTCACCACTATACCAAAACTATTAATAATTGGCATATGTACTCTAACAATAATCAACCCATGTATTACATGAGCTAATATAAGTGTCAAAATCATCACAATGCTATTCTCAAGGCGTATAAGGTTTCTAGTTAAACACATTTGAGTATAAGTGGGTTTATAGGCAAAATTGGGGAAAACATGTAAACACATGAAATTTCTTGTATATTTATCAAATCTATCCACTAACAAACTAAAACCAACCATTTATAAATATCCTTATTATATGAGTTATCCCAAAACTCGATTTTATAATTATATAATTGGGGGTTTTGTTCTAAATCTCGAATTAGGTGCATATAAGGAGAAGTGATTGTTGAAGTAGCTTAATATCAACATCAACAACAATAATAAATCATTCATTTAAGATAATTTACACCCAAACCTAATGCATGCATTACAAATCCTAAGTTTTTTTTTAAAAAACCCCAATTTTGTTGAAAACGCTACATACATTATAACATAAGTTCAAAATATGTTTTATACAATTGTTCTAGCCTCAAAGTATTGAAGTAAATCCATCATGAACTCCCTAAGACCTAACTTATCCTCGAGCTCTTATAGTGAAATGAATAATGAAGAAGATGACGATGGTGATGATTATGATGATTCCAGGCTCTAAATTTAAACCAATATTAAATTCCCTCAATGATAGACCTTTTCTCACTATATAATTCCTTTTTAAGATGTGGAAGCAAGTGTAGCTCTAATGGTGGACGGGGGGGGGGGGGATAGGGGTTTTCAGGGGTTAAAAAGCGGGTCAAAATTGGTCAAACCCGAATTCAAAGCCCTGAGATTGATCCTAGGGGTCTAGGAATGATCTTAGAAACACATTTTCCAAATTTTTGCTGCTGTGATCGATCCTAGGCCTACAGTACTCAGTTTATCTGCTGCATAGATCCCCGGACCCTCGAGATGATAAAATATCGTTTCAGGCCAAATACGAAAGTCGTAGAGAAAAACGAGACATAACTTTGGGCACTAATGAGGACTCAATCGAATAAGAAACAAAGAAGTTATGACTTTTGAAAGATAACTAAAAATCCATAAATCGCGTAAAACCATAGCACACGATTAACTTTTTAATTTTAATTCGGACCACTTGAATTATGACACGTTTGTTCATGCAAGTGCATGTATACTAACATGGCTTGTTAAAAGTTTTTAATCGGTACAAGCCTTTATAGAACAAAATTCCACTACCCAAAGTGAAATTTATGAAGGATTTAAGCCAATGCGGCGAAATTAACAAGTAATTTAAACATAGGTGTTGTAACTACTTTCCAAATTTGCCCCTAATTGGCCATCCAAAGCAACAAACACAACTCCCAAGCACCTAAATTAGAAATCGAGATGAAAACACCATCAACCAGACACTAAACGGAACAAGGATGTGGGAGACAAGACCTACTTTCATTGGATGGAGGAACTAATCCGACGTTTCCGTCTGTAGAGGCCTCGAGGAAATCATTGTAACATCTCAAGGCCAGAAAATCAAATTTTTGAGGGGAGGAAAGAGAGTCGTGAAATCGTTTTAATTATATTAATCCAAGAAAACCAACTTTTAGCCGCCACAAGAGATAACCAGTGAACAACCTTCGAGAAGGAATAATTATTGTCAATGAGGGAAGTCGTCCATCGCAAGATAGAAGACACAAATCATTATCACCCCACAAATTGAGGCCACTTTATTCCCATGTACTCCTTGTCCTCGGGCACCTAAAAATAATTCCCCTGAGAGGCCACATCATTTCTAATTTTGGGTAGGCGCGTAGCCATGTGGGGGATTGTCACTCCGTGGGTTTGTTTGTTTTTTTTTTTTTTTTTTTAAAATACTATATATGGCGTATTTTTTAGGAAAAAAACATATAAGGTCTTATGTGCAAAAACATATATTTAAGTGTACCTAAGTATAAGGGGCAAAAACTATATATATATATGGACCTATGTGTAGAACCTAAATTTTTTAATTTCAGGGTATCTAAATATAAGAGTCTAAATTGAAAAATAAACCTGGGTGCAAAACATGGGCTCACGCGATTGATCTTTTTTGAGTCAACATTCGTCTCCGTAGGTGCAAGCGCCCACTTAGTCGCTCGGTTCATTGTGGAAATGTGATTTGCACCTCTTCTTAAGGGCGCGAGAGAGAACCTTGTTTTTCTTGAATGCTTACCAAGTTCACAAGAGGTGATCCCTTATCAATACATCAATTTTTCCACTTTGAGTGACAATTTCTTATTTTTCTCATAACCATTTTGACCAAACAAATATACGATTTCGATGTCCTTACGAAGAAGAACGAATCTATAATAACCTCTCACAACTGAGTATTAGGCCACACTAAAAATTACCCTAAAAAAATGGTATTTTTACTTATTTTTCCAACACTACCAAGGTCAATCATTTCTTAGATTTACTTTTTAATATTAGGTATAGTTTTATTTCTTGATTGTGCATAATATTTCTTGTCTTTTTTGATTAATTGCATAATATTATTCATGCTATTATGTTTGCATTATATTATTGTAATTTCTCTTAATTGTTCACATTTGCTATTTGAGTTGTATGAAATATTATTATTAATGCCACTATGTTTACATTCAAATTTTATAACTTTAAATATATTTTTGTGTGCTTTGAATTTCATCTATCCTTAACCAGATTCTTGACTCTGCCACTAATTTTGGGAGGGACATCAAGGGTGTGTTTGTTGCGCGATATTAGAGGTGAGATTGGATTAATTAATCATATCCAATGTTTGTTATTAGAAAGGATAGGATAAACAAATCATATCCTGTGTTTGGGGCAAGAGTAGATATGATATTTTTATCCTATATCACGTTTGGTGCAGCACGGGACAAAATTGTACTCTGGATTAATTATCCTTTTATCCCATTAGAACTAGATAAAACTATACCACCACTATAGGTGGAATTATTTTATCCCGTGGTTTTCGGATAAAAAAAAAAATCATCAAAATAAAATTTTAATTAATTATTTTTATTTCAATCTTCTTCTTTATGCCCTTTAGATAATCAAATTGATTAAAGAAAATTTTTGACCACCCAAAATCACAGTAAATCAATTAATAAATTTCATTTCTCTTATAATATGGTATTTTTATTTTTATTTTAATAAATAAAGATATTTATAGGAAATTTTAATTTTATAAAAAAATAAAAATTTACATTAGAATTTGAAACTATACTTAATTCCTAGTTTGTAAATATTATATGTACGTAATATAGAACTTTTCTCCCGAAAGAATTTTTTACGAAACTTATTTATAAACAAGAGAATCGCATAACAAAATAAAAATAAAAATAAAAATTTGTAGACGTACAATAATTAAAATTGCATGTATTTTTAAAACAAAAGCGAGTTGTTTTATATAATATTTGGACTTATAATTTGGAACTCCATCAATTATTATCCAACTAATTTCTATCTTATCTTATCCCACATAATTTCTATCCGACTCCTTGCATGCTAGAAATTCTGGACAATTCTTTGCAAGGTTCTTTGTATCGAGATTTCACCAAGTATAAGCCATTTGGAGACAGGTGCCACATTCGTCTATCCTCCATAAAAAAATTGCTTAAGAGGAGAAAAGAAATAGTCGTTACCTTATTTCCGCAAAAAGGGAATTGAGAGTAGCGAAGTTCCAACTAGGGCTAGGAAATTAGAACTGGGAACCGGTCCGAACCGAATTGATAAAAACCAGCTCGGTTCGGTTCTTAGAAATTATATTAATTTTGTTAATGATTTGGTTCTTGTAGATAGTTATCGATTCGGTTATCGGTTCTTAGTATAATTTCTTTCCAAGAACCGTTAAGAAACCATTAGTCACTTTACAATTTTACATGTATATATATAATTATTATATAATATAATTTATATTATACTTAATAATAATAAAATTATAAAACTTAATAATAATAAAATTATAAAACTTAATAATAATAAAATTATAAAACTTAATAATAAAACAATTTTACATGTATATATATATAATTTATAATATACTTAATAATAATTAAAGTATAAAACTTAATATTAAAACAAACCTAACAATATCACCGATTCACTTCTTTCTTTTGTCCGTAAAACCTTAGCCCTAACTCTCATCCACGCCCCCATTTCGCACGCAGCCACCAAGTTATTTAGTTATTATGTTTTATTATTTTTATGTTCTTGTTCTTAAAGATTTGGAAGTTGAACACTTGAACTATGCTTCTTTTTCTTTTTTTTTGAACAACTTGCACTAGTTAATATGTCAAACATGTATGTATGTATTTGTTGGACTTGGAATGTTGGACATTTAGACTTTTTGAGTTTTTGAATTCAGCTTTGTGCATGTTGTTTCAATGAAATTGCTAATGGTTCTTAATGGTTCTTCACTAAAGAACTGGTTTCTAAACGGTTCCTTTGCAATACTGGTTCTCAATCATTATTCGGTTAATTTTCTAATTTCGGTTAATATTCTAATTTTAGTTTTTCTCTTGTTAACGGTTAACTAATAAACCGGAGGAACCAAACCGTTAGAACCAGTTTTATTCTTAAACCGATTCTTCTAAAAAACATAGTTAAAACTGAACCGTTATGAAATAAATGGTTTTTCAAAATTTTGCAAAGAACCGAACCGGTCCCAACCCTAGTTCGAAGAGCAGTTTGGTGAAATAAAGTCGAAAACTTTAGAAAGTAGACAATTTTCCAGCTTTGGAGACGATAAAGACCTACCTGGAAGGGAGGGGATCCAAGCCGACTTCCAAATATCAATAGAACGCCCGTAACCAACAAGCCAGTGCATGCATTTAACCAACAGCTCTCGCACTTTCATTCAGTTTTTGATAACAGAATAAGGTATATGTTACTCCGTTCTTAAGAGTTGGAGCTTATATACTCAAATCTTAGGGATTCAGTAAGGTATTGCTATGTTTATACTCAGTGCTCGAGAACCGATAATAATGCACCTTACTCAGTTGTCAACCACCAAATATAAAATGAGAGTACTACTAGATATTTTTTAGAATGTAAATATCATCACTCTTAAAAAATGGTATAAGTTTTTAAGTTTTAGAAGGAGGGAAATATTTCCACTTTCACAAGACCAACTCTCATTTCTTGATTTCACATTTAGTTTGTTTTTCAGATCCTCTTAAATACATGGTTGTATTTCATTCCCGTTTTGAATTAGTTTATTATTTTAATTATATCTTGGAAGTTAGATTCTATATTTCATTTTTGTCCCATCCACATGGCCTGTCCATGTTAAATTAATAATTATTTTAAGAGTAATTTGGTTGTAATTAAATTCATTCAGGACAAAAATAACATATTGGAGGGCATTACTTTTATCTTAAATTATATAATTTGTGTGTGCAATTTAAATATTTGAAAGTAAATATTTTTGCTAGGTCATTTAATTTTGAATTTTTTTTTATTTATTCTTGACTATCTTTTAAACTATATGAAAAGTACTTAATTACTCGATCTCTAAAAAACTTGTTATAAAAATTGTATTAGGTAATCAGAAGCCTATGGATTCATTGATATTTTCTTAATTTGCCCCTATTAATGTTGAAAAAAAATGTTGATATTAGGATTTGAACTTATAATTTATTTGTTACTTTAAGTAATATTAACCATTAAACTCTCTCTCTCTCTCTCTCTCTCTCTCTCTCTCTCTCATTCCAACATAAATTTATCCGTGTTGGGACATCAGGCGTGCACACGCACTATGTGTGTTTTGTGTCTTGTAGTTTATAATACAAAGTAGGGCACCACTCAGTATGGTTTTACGGAAACCAACTGAATTAATATGAGTAAAAATAATTTTGATAACCCATATATGATTACTGGAAATTGAAATACCAACCAATTTTGGTATTACTCCTATACAAACTGAAAATATTGAATTACCGTACTGAAAATAACTAAACTACCGAAAAATACTAATTCTAAAATGACCAAATATAAATATACTACCAAAATATATTATACTTCTTTTGTCTCAAATTAATAATAACATTTTTAATTCTAAATGTCTCAAATTGTTAGTCCGATTTTTCTAAGTAAGCTTTTAAAATAAGAAAATTCAATTAATTAATTTCTCTCTTTGAAAAACAAGCCAAATAATTCTAACCCCACATTTTTAGGTGTTGGAGTTTGGAGATCAAGCATATTGACTTTTTTGTTGGTTAAATTGCAACGTGAATAGTTTTTTTTTTTTTTTTTTTGGCTAATTGCTAGTTTAGTATTGGAGGCTTCTTGTTTAATATAACTTTATTTTGTTCTTTGCAAGTTTAACATTGGAGGCCTTTTGTTTAATGTTTGTTTAGTTTTTAAATGGATATCAAAGTTATTTTGTTTAAAAGGAGAAAATGAGTAAATAAAAAAAATGATTTTTTGCCGGTTATATAACTATGTTAAAGTATAAAAGAATAAAAATCAAGGTTCGAAAAATGTTTGATTGCAATTTTTATCATTATATATGACTAACGAGAGTACGTGTCATTATCTCTCCCACATTTACTTCATGAGAAAGTAAGGCAACCAAGTTACTCTACCCTCCTTAAATTTATCCAAAATATTTCTCGTATTTTATTTTCATAATGATATTTGACATGCATCTGAACAACTTTTTTTTATTATTTTACGTGTTCTTCCCATTAGTAGATGCACATTACCGAAATAACAATTTGCAGAAAAGTACCACATGCAATATTTTCACTGAAATATCGAGACAAACTACAACAAACTGAAATTAACGAAAAACTGAGCAGTTTGAAAATGATTTTCAATTTCAAATACCAATTGATAATGGTTATCAATTTCAAATTCCAATTGATAAACTAGTAGAATTAGATGGAGTTTCTTATTCTAATTTTAGTTTTTTTTGAGAATTTTTTTTGATAATATTACTAATTCAAGCAAAAAATTATTGAGCCATACAGGGCAAATCTTTTAACCAAGTTACATAATCAGAGATTGTCCTAACATACTTGGTCAAGGAGTGAGCAACACAATTACTCTCTCTCTTTGCAAAGGAAAAACTCACCCTAAAATCACACTCCTAATACAAAGTGGTTAACTTACTTCTAATTAAAAATGACCGATGTTAAATAATGGAAAAAAAGAAGGGGAGGTGGCGGCGAAGTTTCCTCGTTATCTGTCTCTCCTCTCTCCGCTAACATGTGCTATAATGTCTACAAAATCTAACATATAGACTTTAAATGAAGTTAGTGGCTTCATTTTATTTAATTTGATGATCAAATTGGATAAAGTGAAAACGTTAAAACTAGATCCAAAGTTTGATCGACTAAAGTGGTTTATTTTGCAATTTGCTAATCAAAGTAATACTAGTTCCAACATTTAGTGACTATTTAAGCTATTTTACTAATATACGATGATGGACATAATATGCACCGTGACGTTCTTATTAATTTATGGTAAATAATAGTATGGTGTAACTTATTAATATATATATATATATACACATGCATATACTAACTTATTAATGTATAAATACATGCGTATACCATAATGAACACTCAGTAAATAATATGTTACTTATAAAATTAAAATAAATAATTTCAATTCTAAAAAATATCTCAAATTGTATAGTTTGTCTTTGTAACGATCCGACCAGGTTGGGTCCAAAAACGCGATAAAAAAATTCAACTTTATTTATATGTCAAAGTAATTTATAAAAATATAATCTACAATATCTCTGTTCTAATCAACAAAAATAATAAACTATACAGCGCCCGACTTGCTAGTCAAAAAGCGACTCCATCTCGAGTCACCTGCCATAAAAAAATGAAAAGGAACAGTACATAACACACAGGAGTAAAAGTATCTCAACATAATATTTTATCAATAATAAAATATTCTAAACAATAAAGTTCAATGCAACAACTTTAGGTAATTCAACAATACCGATAATTCAACACAACACCGACCGGCCACTTGCACCAGTCCCTCTCGGTAACATATTAAAAACTACCTGCCTCACCTCCCTCATAATGTCGAAACTTATCTTCAAACATTACACAACTGTGACTTATTAAGACTGATTGATAAGTAAACTTAACTATGCATCAATTGGCTACATAGTAATTTAGTTAACAACAATATATATATATATATATATATATCTCACTAATTAATAAGGCCAAATAAATATAACAAATTCAACCAACTTAATGATTTCAAAATAAATACAACACACTGAATAACAAATAAATACTTTAAAAATTTAGATGTATGATATATACAATCCCTTACTTTAAAAATAACACCAAAATAATATCGCAAAATTAAACATCAAGATCACCACCAGGCTGAAAATATTCAGCAAACGCTATATTGCTTTCTATTGTGTACAAATATCTCCATCAAGCTAGTTTTACCACCACACAATATAAGGCAACCAAAAGAAGTAAGATCACATGGAAGTAGGACCCACTATATATGCTCCACAAAAAGCCAGGTTGACCCATAAATTGACTAACCCTTTTTATTTCAACCAAAACTTATCACCTCATTTTACATATGGGCTCCAAATATATTTTATTAAAAAAATAAAAATTGGACACATTCCCATCCCATGTATTAAAACCAACGTAACAACAACACAAATAATAATAATACGGGATGTCACAGTCTTTTTAAAATCATGTAACATAACTTAAAAAAGTTCTTGTACAAATTTAAATAGAAAATTATGATGAAAGACAATATATCTAAACGGTTTTAATAAAAGACACCGGTTTTAAACCATTACATTCAGATCCAAAGTTTTTTCTTAAGAACGATTAATTTATATCTTTAGGACAAAATTTTAGTTTGGAGGTAATTTTCATTTTAAACACTACCATATTTATTATTAAATTAAACAAAAACCTATAATTATCATTTATATTACAAATATGTCATAATAACTTTCAGTCTTCAGATAAAAACATAAACATCCATATAAAATCTTGGCCATCCGTTGAGAACAAAAAAATACAGTCACAAAATATTAAGATTGGCCTAATTTATTAATAGAGATATATCCTACCATTAGGCCTCGCGAGTCCCGGCCCCTACTCAGTACCTTTTGAATTTTATATTCTTTTTGAAAGACTTGAATTTTAAGAAATTGAATTAATGTAATCTACTATCAATCTCATAATGAAAATCTCGCTTGTATTTTACATTGTGTAAAAATATTATATTTCAACCTAGTCAATTATTAAAATTTGGCCTATTTGTTATGTTTCAACTTAATTTTTACTTTGTCTACATCTCTTAATTTAAAAACAAAAAGAAAAGGAAGGATTTGAGATACAAAAAGTGTAATACAACAGGTGTGGGTTCATTTTAATATTGAATTTTGTTCTATTAATTCTATATATATTATGAGGAATAAAAAGTTAAAATTTCATTTGTAATGTTATTCGATCTACCCCATCAAGGATTCGTAAGTCATAATTATTATTTAAATTAAAGGTTACTTAACTAAAGTTTTATACTTAGACACATCATATAAATTTAAAACATAAATGTAAAAATTCAAATTTAATAATATCTATTTATAAATCTGATTATATCTATTCACCTAGATCTATACATGAAATACGGTTGGTTAAGAATGACCTATTTTAACTTGATTAAACTAGAACAATATTTAGACCAAAAAAAAACTGGAAAAATATTAGTCAAAGTGGACAACTTTTATTCTTGATTTTATTGGTCAAGGTGGATAGATAATTAAATACCAATGCTCTCAGAGGAGTAATGATTTTCCGCTCTGCATTGCACGTATATACTACGCGGTTTACCCCAGATGCCAGCGCCACTTTCGGGTCTATTGTTTTTTTTTTTTTGGTAAAAAAGAATTGAGTCTACCAACATGGTTGGTCCAAGTAGAAGGGGCTTGGCCCCCTTAACCAACAGTGTTCCTCGCTTTGCGTTTGACGGTACCTACCTCGAGAAATTAGATTCGCTATCGAGTGGAAGATACCCTGAGAAACCCAAAAAAAAAAAAAGAAGAAAAAAGGATGAGTCTACTAATTTTGACAAATTAGAATAGCTTAGTTCCTGTTTGGTTAGAATTTTAATTATTTAATTTAAAATTTATTTTTAAATATAATTCTTTAAAACTGACGTTTTTCAATTTGATTTCTATATAGTACATTATTTTTCTCTTTTTTTCAGAAAAAACATATTCTTTTTTTTTAATTTATGTATTCTTAAAATTTTCTAAAATACAAAAGAAAAAATAAACAAAAAATATTTGGTATACTTTACTTTCCTCATTACTAACTTGCTCAGATTTGACCAAACAGTGGCTAAAACATGTTCTTGGTTAAACAATTTAACACACTCTTGGTCAGATTATTATATATTTACGTACATGTATGTATTTGACCACATAAATTATTAACTAATATAACAAATTACACGTGTATGTAAGGATATATATATATACACGTGTGTGTACCTGTAACAATATAAATTTGCAGCTCGTAGGAGTGGAGATGGATTTTGTTAATCTATATGTTCAATGTTCATTATGTTATCACGATTCGAATGGTAGGAATCAGTCGGTCTATAATATTCGAATGGACGAGAAATATGTAATTTATAATATTACTAATTGATTTGAAAATTTCGGATAGTGTAATTCGAAAGGATATTGAATAATATCAATGTTCATTTAGTCAAAATACTTTATCATAACAATTATAATGTGCAAGAACTTTCATTACCATAGTAACTTCCAATTTATGATACTAAATAAAACAATTAACAATATAAGTAATTATTAATTTTTTTTTTTTTTGAACAGAATATATAAGTAATTATGAGGAACACAATTATATAAATAATATTCAAATTTTCTTAGCATTTTGATTTACCATAATTATAGCAATTATATATTTAATTAGTCCATCTAAAAAAAATACACATATATATATATATATAGTGATGCATAATATTTTGTAAATTTGGCTCTTTGTGGCAAGAGTTTGGGTACGTAGAGGAAATTCTTTTGTTTTATTTTATTTTAAAGAATATCTTTGATAGTAACAATAGCATAGAAAATGATCTGTAAAATAATTGATTTGTTTGAGAAATTAAAAATTAAGTTGAAATAAGATATGAATATTAAATTAATTTATTTTTTTTGGTTGAAGAAAACAATCAAATTTATATAGTAAAGTAAAGAAGAATTAAAAATAATATGTAGACAAATATGAAAAATATGAAACATAAATAAGCAAAACAAAAGCAAACCTCAACTCATCAAAAAGAATATATATATATATATATATATATGCTGAAAAAAAAACCCTAATTCACACGCATTTGATAACAAGGGAAATTATTAACATGCATGATAATTTATGGGTTGCAATTCAACTTTGGTGTCTTAATTTGAACTAGTTTCAATTTATCACTGGGAGGCCACTAATATAAGTCTATTTTGAAAGATTGGTACAATAAATTAAAGAGCTTTCTCCACATTCGCATTCTAATTAAATGACAATACTTTAAAATGAAAAGATAAAAGCCATGCAAATAGCTTCTTTTGAACATGAAATTTTATTGCTCTCATATTTATAGAGAGAATAACGCTGTAGTAGATTCTATCGCTTCAATAGGGTTAGATCAACCGACTCCTTTGTGGTGGGATTCGGTTCCCCCACAAATGATTAATTTAGTGGGAAGAGACATGTCCATTCTTCCTTATTATAGATTTCGATTCCATTAGCTGACATTTCTTTGTATATATTTTCCTTTTGCTAGTGGTCTCTTTTTGATTTGCTCAGTTCTATTAGTTTGAATTTTTACTTTGTTGTATGCCCCCGAGTTTGGGCTTTTTAGACTCTCCTTTTCTTTTAATAATATAACGCTTTAGTACCCGAGTTTTCCGGGGACTTGAGCTTCTTTAAAAAAATAAAAATAAAATACTAGAAATTAGGTAGAAGGTCTTATTACACATTGATTTTTACCAAAAATCCAATGAATAATATTTTTTGGAATGAAGGGCCTATTTTTAATTGGTGATTAGTGTAAGAGGCTATTTTGTTTTATATTTTAAATAAAGGTATTTGAATAAATTTAAATATCATTTAATTAATAAAAACATGTTATATATTACCTAAATTACCCCCTTTTTATGAAATTTGCACAAAAAATATGGACTGCAAAGTTCATATTACAGTGAAATATGGACTGCAATATGAACTTTGTACTAGAAATATGGATTGCAAAGTTCACATTGCAGTAAAATATGAACCGCAATATGAACTTTGCACCAGAAATATGGACTGCAAAGTTTATATTACAGTAAAATATGGACTGCAAGGTTCATATTGCAGTCTATAGTTTAATGCATATTATTATTTTTTTAGTTTATTTTAAGGGTTGGGATGTCATTGTACAATGAAAAAAAAAAGATATATGTCATATTATCAATAAAATAAAAAATAGGCCCTTCATTTACAAAAAAATTAATCTTTGGCTTTAGTGTGAAAATCTTTCTCTAATAAGACATTTTTTGTAATTGTCCGAATAAAATAAAAGGTAAGGAAACGACGTTTGGCTTGGCTTGATTTTTTAAAAAGATGGCCGTTTTCAAACTTTCTTTATTATCTATATATATATATTTAATTAAATATTTGTTATTTCATTTAGTCTATTTTTTTTGTTTTTCACCGTGTCAAATCCGTTTTATCACTTGAATAGCTTGACTTACTTGTAGTTCTCTATATTTAATCTCAAACAACTCAAATAACTTTATTTTAAACACTACCATATTTATTGTTAAATTAAACAAAAATCTATAATTATCATTTATATTACAAATATGTTATAATAACTTCGAGTTGTCAGATAAAAACATAAACATCCATCTTAAATCTTAACCACCCGTTGCGAACAAAAATATATAGACTCGCAAAATATTAAGGTTGACTCAATTTATAAATAGAGATATATCCTACTAGTAGGTTACGCGAGTCCCCTACCCAGTACCTTTTGAATTTTATATTCTTTTTGAAAGAATTGAATTTTGAAAAATTGAATTAATGTAATCTACTATCAATTTCATAATGAAATCTCGCTTGTATTTTGCATTGTTATAAATCTGATATCTATTCACCTAGATCTATGAAGTAAGGTTGGTTAAGAATACCAACCAAATTATGAATAAAAATTTAAGAAAAATCTATTGAATTCTCCTCCCTCCATCACTCCATGCATGGCCGGTGAGAACTAAATTAATTTTCCACACGTACGTACCGTTCAATAACATAATATATTGACTAGGTGGTAATTAATATTCTTCACTCCATCCCAACTTCACCTGCGATATATGAATATAATATACTTCATAGAACTGGGGTCTAGCTTTTGCCTAAAAAAGTCAAGCGAATTAAAAGAAATTGGGCCCCTCCCTCCATTCGTTCAACGAATTTGGTTAAAAGGATCGCGGAGTTTGTCCCCGACATGCATTAGCAGAAAAAAACATACAGAGAGAGAGAGAGAGAGAGAGAGAGAGAGAGAGAGAGAGAGAGAGAGAACAAAACTAAGGACCACTCACTAGCAGAAGAAACATACACACAGAGACAGAGAGAGAGATAGAGAGATAGAGATAGATATATATATATATATAGAGAGAGAGAGATGGCGGATATAGAGAATGGTGGTAGTGAAGACACTGCTGCTCAACCCTGGCAACCACAAAATATTTCTACCAGGTTGGTTGGTTGGTTAGTTAGTGTATGTATGTATGTATTAGGTGCTTTTACCATTTCCGGCAATCTAATTTCTGTGCAACTCTATTGACATTTACATGCACTATTAATATAGAGTAGCCACCACGTCCGCTTTTCCCTCTAAATGTGTGATTGGGGCTATTAATCGATTACTTCGTACGTGTAGGACCATTCCATATATAGAATATATAGTTTGTTTTGTTGATGCGAGACCAATGATGTAATATATATACGTACAGTCAGGATTTGGTACGAATCAGTCTGTACGTATCGACTGGACTTTTAGTGACGGTTTTTGTCGTTAAAAACATCTCTCCAATGTTTTAGCAACGAAAAGCCGTTGCGACTAGTCTGTACCATATCTGAATTATATATATATATATATATATGTACAGGGGGGTTCACCTGCGGACCACTATTCACGGACCGGACGTACGGACCGGCCCGTTTGGCACGCTTCCCGATGGAATTTTTTGATGAAATTTTGTGGGGATGTTCTTCATCGTGTGTATAACATCTCCACCAAATTTCATCAAAAAATTCAACCGGGAAGTAGGTTAACTACGCGATTGAAAAAAACTGGTCCAGAAATAGATATATAAAATCCAATATTTTTCAATCGTGTAGTTAACCTACTTCTCGGTTGAATTTTTTGATAAAATTTGGTGGAGATGTTCTACACACGATGAAGAACATCCCCACAAAATTTCATCAAAAAATTCCATCGGGAAGCGTGTCAAACCGGCCGGTCCGTACGGCCGGTCCGTGAATAGTGGTCCGCAGGTGAACCCCCCTGTATATATGTATATTAGAATTAGGTTATAAAAAAAAAGATTCTTTCATTTTAATAAAAAGAAAGAATTACTATTTGGATGAGTAAATAGATGATTTTTTTTTATGAAAATATGTAAAAATGATCTATATAATGAGTAGATCACCTCCACCAAATTTTGTAAAATAATTCAACCTAGAAGTAGGTGACACCTACTTTTAAGTTGAATTATGGTTGTTAAAATTTAGTGAAATGATCTATATAATGAGTAGATCTATATAATGGTTGTTAAAATTTTTGTTGATCTTGTCACCTACTTTTAAGTTGAATTATTTTACGAAATTTGGTTAAGGTGATCTACTCATTATATAAATCATATCTACAAATTTTCATAAAAAAAATTAATTTATTTACTCATCCAAATGAGAATCCCTTCTTTTTATTAAAGTGAGAGAATTATAACCTAGGTTTTATTAAATAATTCTTATCACTTGTTTATTTGCATCTGCGTTGACGTTTATGTTTGTTAATCTATTTCTACTTTCAGCCACTTTTGGCAACACTGGTATTTATTTTATTGGCCGTGTGTTCATTGACGGTCCTATAGTATAATAATTTGAAATTTATGATTCTCAGTTTTATTGAACTGAGAATCATAAATTTCTGATTTGTGATTCATTAGTCAAGGATTGGCCTAATTAATCTATCATTGCTCTTAAGATTTGTATTATTATGTAATTTAATTTCAATGAAACTGGGTTAACATCCTGTTTAATTTTTCTAATTTGAATACGTCAAGGATTGGCCTTAATCCTCATTGCCTTAAGATTTATGCTATTGTTTTATTTAATTTCTACAAATTCTTGCATCCACTGAGTTAGAATTTTGTTTAATTTTTTTTATCAAGTTAAGAGTAAAAGCAAAACCGTACGTGCCAGCTTGTTCCTGAAGCGAACAATATCATAAACACAACAAGCCCCATTTGACTTGGCCTCGGCAATTTTATATTCTCAATTTCTTTCCCTTTTTTTTCATTTATTTATTTATTTATTTGGGACTGATTTGATAAATAATTGTTCTAATTAGTGCAACGGAATTAGTCCTGAGTTTTTCATTTCATACTACAAACTTTGGCTTCATCGGATTACTTATCGGGTTCATCCAAGTGAGGTTCTCGGGCGCTCCCACTGCTTTTCAGTCTCACCCATTAAGCATGATAACTTCTTTGATATCACTGTGCCTTTACGCGTGCGGGATAATGCTGAGGATGATAGTGAAGGCCAAAGACTTTCCCCGCTTTGTAACAATCTTCAACCATGCTATTGTCTACTTGGGAATTCTCACTCCAGTCTCCCTGGTATCCGTGTTTCTCCCTTACAAGCCCCTCTGGGTAGGGTTTTTCATCTGTGTCCTCTTCTCAGCAACACTGGTTCATTATTTTTTCCGAAACATAAAGGCTGCTGTTATCAGTATGTTGCCATGTTTGTGCAAATTTGTCGTCGATCGAATAGTAATATTCACTTGTCACTTCAAATATGTTTTTAAAGGAAGCTCCGGACCAAGAGACAAAGATACTAATATCATCTCGATATAGCTTTTCGGTTGTCTAAAACTACCACGGATCAAAAGCACCTATAATAAGATGAAGAAATTAAATTTTGTAACTAGGGATCTTACGTATATATACACAGATTGAACTCTTACTAAGCATATATATATATGTTGTTGTATGTTGTATTGTATATTTAAAGCACTTTCCCATGTATGGACCTTTCCAAACTTAGGAAGGGGACTGGTTGAATTAATAAGGGGGCAATTAAAAAAAAAGAGCTTATTAGAAAAAGATTTTCACACTAAAGCCAAGGAATAATTTTTTTTTAAATAAAGGGCCTATTTTTTATTTTATTGATAATATGACATGTGTCTTTTTTTTTCATTATAAAATGACATACCAACCCTTAAAATAAACTAAAAAATACCAATATGTATTAAAATATGGACTGCAATATGAACTTTGCAGTCTATATTTCAGTGCAATATGAACTTTGCAGTCCATATTTCACTGCAATGTGAACTTTGCAGTCGATATTTTTAGTGCAAAGTTCATATTGCAGTCCATATTTTACTGCAATGTGAATTTTGCAGTCCATATTTTTAGTGCAAAGTTCATATTACAGTCCATATTTCATTGCAATATGAATTTTGCAGTTCATATTTTACTGCAATATGAACTTTGCGGTCCATATTTTTTGTGTAAAATTCATAAAAAGGGGTAATTTAGGTAATACATAACATGTTTTTATTAATTAAATGATATTTAAATTTATTCAAACACATTCATTTAAAATATAAAACAAAATAGGCCTCTTAAAGAGCCTCTTAAAGAGACTTTGGTTTAATGTAATGTTGTATTTCAAGTAATCTTGTGTAAATTGTTTTAAGATGCAAAGTGGCTTTAAGAGCCTATGCAAACTTTGAAAGTTTTCAGAGCATATGCTAACTTTGAAAGTTTTTAGAGCTTATGCCTACTTAAAGTAGCTCAATTTTAATTGCTGTTAAAATAAATTTTGCCTAATGTGGTGTGACAGTAAAACAAACCCTAGACTAAGTCTAGATCATTTTTACTTTACAAAGTATGTGAAGTTATCTAAATGCTATTCCAAGACTTTCTAAGATTAATTAGATTATACAACCAAAAATATATAAAATATAAAGCGCAAGGAATCATATAATGCCAAGATCTAGAGAGACAACTGTAGGAATAATCCTCTTGGCTACAACACAACAATTCCACTGGTTATGGAGAATTTACAGACATTGATACGAACTTATGACATAAGATTACGTTTACACGTGTCGTTCAGTTATGCTCATTATCCTCGCATGTCCTTCGTTGAACTTCCTTAACTGGTTTGGCAATGACTTAGTCGTCTCAAATATCGCCTTGAATTTATGCAATATGCAAGCCATGGTTTCTAGTCCACCCAATCGTATCGCCTGGTTGGTGATTCAACTCTGTGCTTTATGCACTTAGCTGATAACCACGCTCTTCTCTTCTGCTTTTAAGAAGGGCGAAAGAGATCTCTTTTGGATTTTTTGGGTGAAGGAAGATCCTGGTCTATAGTTTTTGGATTGATATCGTAGGTGGTGGAGTACCTAATTTTTTAAGTGTTTTGATATGTAATATACATTTTTTCGCTTGATAAAAATCATCACCTAATACTGGGGTTTTATCCCTTATTTATACCCAAATGTACAAAAAGGAAATAAGTTAGATTTAGGTTTCGGAATTCTTGTGGCGGTGGCCCAACATACCAGTATGGAACTAGTATGTCATATCGGTTCACATGGCTTGTTCATTCCCAAAAAATTCTCTACCAAGCAGCGTACCAGTATACATATTTAAGTTTCAACACCGGTGCGCTCGGCTGCTGTTCTTGGGAAATTTCTTTGTCAATTAGCATACTTCTATACACATTTAAGATTAAATACCAATTGCATACTACTAACACAAGAATGAACATTTACTTAGTATAACTATACACATTTAAGTTTCAATAGTCTATATTGAGTAAACTTTGTCGCCAAGCAATCTATTAATTTTAACTTGATTTGAAAATAGTTTAGATTTAAACTTTCCACCACTAGGTAATCAAACTAGATCCACCTATTACCTGTTATCCTAATGAATACGTCCCTGTTGACGTCCTAGATAATGAATTTGTTCCAATGCAATCCTTGTTTTTTTAATTCATCATACGATTACAATTGGAACTAAGTGTTTGTTCACAGAAAAAGGCTAACACTAAAAGTTTTTAAATTAATATAAACTTTACAAACTTATATAGACTAGTATAAAATTCACTCTCTACTAACAAACTCCATTGCTCCCACTAACATGCCTATATCCTTAACAAAACAAACAAGCAAACTAATCCCTATAATGTTATCCCTATAATTTCCCCTAAGACTAATAAACCACTGAAATATTATCGTAATATCCATAAATAAATTAAATATAAAATAAAATAAGTAAATTAAGCACATAATATTCCTTCCCCTTTGAAAACAGCCTTATCATCAAGGTTTATTTCTGAAAATTGATTGATTCCTCCCTGGATCCCAAACATGAGTTTCTGGAAAATACACTAATTGATTAAAGTTTGCACAATGAGCATGCATTCAAATAATATTAGTGGCAGCAATAGAACTTTTAGCAGCAACACCCATGAGATTTTTGATAAGTTGATGATGCCATTATCTTTGAGATTTCCTCCACAAGCATCTTGGATATAATACATTTTTTTTATGATTGCCATTTTGAGCATGTAGCATTTTAAATTGCCATCTTGGCCTAAGATAGTGGAATCTAAATTTTCTTTTAACCCACTAGTGCAAAAATCTATACGTTCAAGTCCCATTTCATCATTTGTTGCATCATAGAATTTTGCAACAATAAGCTCCTCTTGAACCTCCACTCCAAACATACTCGACTGTTTGTTTGGCCATTTAGCCTTGTTTAGGACCAATCCGAATATTGGGTTGTTTTGCAATATCGGCTTTTCATCCGATAAACCCATCATCTTGTGAACTCGGGAACATACAATTGCGTGCAACTCACTAACTCTTCTATGATTCGTCCATGATTGACACATACTGTACCCAACGTAGCTTCCAAATAGTTTAACCACCATTTTACTCTTGGTTTCCTTACATCTGCCTTCGATACCAATCGATACGAACAAATTTAGAAAATAGAAATAGAAATAAGAATGGGGAAAAATGTCCGCTTCGAGGGGGAACGAAGAATCTCGTGGTTCAACTTGAGGAGAACTTGACCTCTATTAAAGTAAGAAGTTTCAATATATTTTTACTTCAAATATTTGACATTGGCTTCAATTACATTATACCAACTTATATATATAGACGAGTCCAAATTCCACTCCTCGCTAACAAACTCTACTTCCACTAACTTGCCAATATCCGTTATATATAGTGGTATTTAAGGCAATTTCATCCGTGTAAATGTATCAAATATCGATCTTTATCTATAAATTTGGTGTATTTTTCCAGCAATACATAAAAAAATATGTTATTAAAATTGTGGAAAGACTTAAAAAAAAACAAAAACTAGCTTTGTTGCACTATATTGGCTGGATAAAAAAATTTCAAAAAAACAAAATGAGTTCAACCTGCGCGCCATTCCCGAGGAAGCGAAATCCATCACCAACCACCTAAGCACATATCTCATTTATGAATTATCTTTCTTCGACTAATATATATCCAAATTGCACATACATCACATATATGATATAATCTAGTATACATAGAAAATGATATGCAAAATCTTAGGGCCGGCCGCACCCCTTTGCCTACACTGGGTCCGCCCCTGCCCATATCCTTAACAAAACAAACAACCAAACTAATCTCTAGAATTTATATTAAGACTAACAAACCACTGAAATATTATCCTAATATTCATAAATAAATTAATAAAATAAAATAATTAAATTAAGCGCATAACATATTTATTTGAAAAAATTTAGTATCAAGTTTGACTTTAACAAGAGAAAGAATAATATTATGAATAAAACGAGTAGAACTTTATTCACCATCCTTTAAAGAGGGTCATGTGATTCTTGCATTTGATCGGTTGATACAATAAAATAATAATAAAACACTTATGATGAACCCTACATTTTTTATTATTATTTTATTGTATCCATTAATCAAATACAAGGATCACTATGACACTCTTTAAAGGAAGATTCATGACACTCTTTAAAGAAAGATTAATAAAATAATACTTGAATAAAATAACCTGTGATCACCGTTCTCCCTTAATCATCAAGTAAAAGAACTAACAGTAGCAATGTTAAAGCTATTGAAAACCCAAACAAAATGGTCAATTTGGAAAATGTTCCAACCAAAAAAGAGAAGTGTTACTTTAAATGATAGAAACATGAAATATTTCATTTAAAAATATTTTAAGGCTGAATCCCGACAATTGTAAAAATATTTTGTGGCCAGTAGTAAGTGTAGTCTAAGGTGTAAATTAAGGAAGATTAGTTAAAGCACACACAAATTGACCTGGACACAGCCTGATAAAATAAAACAAAGGAAACAATGGTCAGTTTGGAAGATGTTCCAACTAGGCAAATGCTTATTATTAACTTTCCAATTCATCAAAACCAGCCAGCTCATCCTGATTAAGTACTTGACGTGTTTACCAAAAAAACTAGAACTTTTAGTAATTTACTGTTTGATTGGTTTGAATTTTTTATTTTTTTTAAAATAATTTTACAAAGAAAGTTTGAGATTCGTCACATTTTGATTCAACGTCTTAACATAAATTATAAAAAACTCCTGTAAGGAATTTATCTAATTATAATCTAGTGAACAAAAATTTGAATGATACAAGTATTTATACTATTATATAAAGTCAAGACTCATTTCAAACGTCAAACTGTGTCAGACTTTTGAATTGTCTGTTTTACCCTTATAATCTCTTTTTTCATTAAAAAATGTAATTACAAGAGGTTTTGAACCTTGAATCTTTGACAATATAATTCACTATTTAAACACTAAGCCACCTAACATCTTTGTCTTACATTTTAGTTTGAATTAGATATATTTAAGGATGGCAATGGATAGGGTTTGGCCAATACCAAACACGACCTGTAGTTGCAATAGCTCGCTCGGAACCCGATGCAAGTTTTATTTTTGAAACTCAAACGCGCTCTGCAAAAAATTATTAAAAACCAAACCCGCTCCACCCTGAATTTTAACTAAATCTTGTCCAAATCAAATAGAAAAATAGAATTCACCATAATTTTAACTATATCTTGCCAAATCAACGATGCAAAAAAATAAATCGAGCAAAATTAAATCTATTTAAGTGTTTTTCACTATATTTGAAAAATAAAAATAAATTACATACAAAGAAGAGAATGATATCAAACTTAGCTAGAGAGCATCGAAAGGAGGAGGGAGAGATTAAGTTAGTACGTGTTAGCGTGGTACTATATAAATATTTATGTATCTATGTACGCGTGTAGGGCAGGGTCGGGTCGGGTTGTTTAGATACAAAATCCAAACCCACCCCCGAACCCGCACTGATCTGGTTTTATTTTTTGAAATCCAAACCCAACCTGAGATAAAAAAAACTCGCCCCATCAGGGTTAGGCCTGGTCGAAACGTATGGGATTGGGTTTTATTATCATGAATCTGTGTCAGACTTTTGAATTGCTAATTTACTATGCGCTCTTTTTTTTATTAAAAAATATGATTACAAGATGGTTTGAACATTTAACAAAGTAATTTGTTACTTAACCACTATACCACTTAATGTATTTGTTTTATATTTTAATTTGAACTAGGTATATATGAGTAGCACACGCATCACGTGTACATGTGATCTAATTCAAAATAAAACAAACCTTCAAAAAAATTGTGTAATATTTGGAGTCTGGATAACCTTTTAAGTCTCAAAATGATAAAAAGTTCGGTTCGACAAAACTTGCAAATAAAAAATAAATAAATATGACAGGAAAATTTATTTATTTTTACTGCAAATAGGCCTGTCAATTGTGCCGAGTAAATCCCAAACCCACTCGTTGGATCTGCTATATTTTAAACAAGTTTGAATTTGGGCCGAACATAAACAATTTCTAAGCCCAAATTAAATTTCGGCCTGAGTTTGAATTTCGACCACTCACTCCGAGCTAAATTCAGCTTGCTTGCATGTATTATTAAGATTATTAAATGCATATTCATTAAATTACATCAGACGTTGTTTAATTGTTAATTTTAATATATGATTTTACATAATTATTTATTATTTGAATATTAAACTTGTGCCTTCGCCTTAATATAATTATTTTTTTAATGTAACAATTTAATAATTGTTTTTTCACTGTATATTCTGAATAATATAACAACTTTAATTGTTTGTGTTTGATTATTATATTAAATTGTATATTCTATTTTTTTTCCCTTTGAGTCTTGTATGGGTCAGCCAGAATTTAGGCCTGAGGCCCACAATAATTTACTAGTTGAGTTTAACGGTCCGTTTGAATTGAAGGAATGAGAAGGAAAGGAAAAGAAAAAAAGAGGAAGGGTTGTATTTCACTTGTTTGGATCGATTTTTAAGAGAGAGTGGAGAGGAAACAGAGGGATTGGGAGAGAATGCCAATCCCCTCTATTCCTTTATTTTGTTTCCTTCCAATATTGGGAGGATTGGAAGGGAAAGGAAAAGATTTTAATGATTTTTTAGGTTATTCCAAATTTAACCCTAATTTATTAATAATATATTAAATCACAATCCTTTCCTTTCCTTTCTTTTCTTCTTTTTATCCAAATAAGATTTATTTCCATTCCATTATTTTCTATCTTTAGCTATCCAAACAACAATAAAATTAAATTCATTCCTTTTCATTCCTTCCCTTTCTAATTAATTATTTCCTTTCCATCCCTCTCCTTCAATCCAAACGGACTGTAAATATAGAAGGTGAATATTAGTGTGGCCCAAGTTTGAGTATGCTCAATTTTATTCTGGCTAAACTTGAACAATACCAAATTTAATCATATAATCCGATTGACAGGTCTAACTGTAAGCATCGGCAAAAAAAAAACACTTCAACTTAGGTAACAGATAAAAGAAAAAAAACATCATGATTACGCTGGTTAAGAATGCGTTTAACTATTCTCTGGCCATAGCCAACTATAGCACAATTGACCCACCAAAAACTAAAATTGTGCAATGAAGCTAACACTTTTATATCAAAAAATATTATAATGACCCCCCAAGGGGCTGGAGGTCCGCCGAGCAAAGCTTGACAGCGTGACATTATGCCCAGTTGGGGTTTAGGTGATGTACATTGTACGTCGCTTAAACAAAGCTTGTTCGTCGCCTAAGATTTGTGCGACGAACCGTGTGTCGCCTAAGCTCCGTCGCCTAAGTTACGTCACATATGCATTAGGCGACGTACAAATAAAGGCGCGTTGCCTAAGTGATTCGTAGGCGGCGTACACATTGTACCTCGCCTAATTGATACTTAAGCGACGTACACATTGTTCGTCGCCTAAGTGATACTTAGGCCTTGTACGTAGAACCTGTCACCTAAGATTCACTTATTCGTCGCATATGTATTGCTCTTAGGCGACATACCGTTTGTGTTCGTCACCTAAAGGTATATCGTAGGCGACGTACCCTTTTTGTGTTTGTCACCTAAAGGTATATCGTCACCTAAAGGTATATCTTAGGCAACGTACCTTTTTTGTGTTCGTCACCTAAAGGTATATCTTAGGCAACATACCTTTTTTGTGTTCGTCACCTAAAGATATATCTTAGACGACGTATCCTTCTTGCGTTCGTCGCCTAAGTGGGAGAATTAGGCAGCGCACTTTGTGTTTGTCCGTCATCTAAAACAAGACCGTGGCCTTCTTAAGAGACATACCTAAATCAATGTACGTCGCCTAAGTAAAAAATCATAATTAACAAAATTGTTGGAATTATATTAAACTAAGTGAAAAAAAATATATATTAAACTAAGTGAAAAAATAAGAAGCTAGATTAAACTTCTAATTTTTCCGAGATTTAGTCATTGAAATAACCACCATTCAGAACTATAAAGAGAAGAAATTTATCGCAGAGCAAGAACAATGTTCTAGTTCTCATTTTTAAAAGGAAACAACCTTCGGTACACAATTGAAGGCAAACATTCATAAATTGAAGAAGTACAAAAACAAGCTAAACTACAAATCTCTATCAATATTACTTTATCATTTTACACTCCTTAACTTTCTAAAATCTTTTCACTATTAAAACAAATGTACATTAAGATGATAAAAGTTGTTTTTATCCAAAAGAGTGTCATGATAGACATCAATCGCTAGGTTGAACCAAAAGCCAAGTATAGGCATACACCATTGTGGGTCAAGAAAACACCGGTCAAAAGTGGTCATCCGTAAAAACCACCAAGGCTTCATTTTTTTTATCCATCAACTAGTAGGAACATTGGATTATGTCATGGCCGGATGGGGGAAGTTGAGACCAGTTTGCCGCAGAAAATGCTCTGGTATCAACCTGTTGATCAACTCTAGTGATGCTCCAGCTAACTGCAATCACACAAGGAACAATAATGTGCTGTTCCCAGTAAATAATCCATAGTTATACTGAAATCCCAAGCCTATAATTACTAAATTTTCTTTTCATGGTCATCTTCATTCACTAATCAATTGAAAGAATATCAAAGTTTCATTAAGCTACAGAAGGAAAACAAGATGACACAGTTAATATTACTTTAGAACAAAGACAAATAATAAGGGAAAAGTTTGCCTGCCAATAAACCCAATAAGTGCAAAAGGAATAAAGGTGATAGGGAAAGGGAAAAAAATTGAAAGTAAAGAAATAAATTAGTTAGGAGGGGGCATACTTCTAGCTGCACCAACAGAACAACAAATCTCTTTAGAAAGTGGTAGTATAAAATTACTTCCGACATATAAGAGTCGCAAACATATAAATGAGCTTCAAATTACATCAATATCAACACAACTTTTATAGAAGAAGAGCAATATATTAACAGAGTTTTACACAGTAATGTATAGCTTGAAAAATAATTTTTCTCAGCACCAAATAGCAGCAGAAAAGCAACAACAATGGTAGCAACAATAATAGCTATTACGCAGCAATAAGAACATATTATAACAATGGCAAAGCAACTGATAATAGTAGCAAAATTGAACGTGGTATAATAGATCTCAAGAATAGTAACAAGAAAGATAGTAGCAAATTTGAAGAAAAATAGATCTGAAAATAACGCGCACTAATCCGAGTATATGGCAGCCGAGTATGCAGTACACAACAGGAACCACCACAGTGAAAAATAGATTTGAAAATAACGCGCACTAATCCAAAAGAGTTATACACACGGCATATTAAAAAACAACACAGCAATGACCACCAAATATCACCACTAAATGCACCTCACATCACTCCAAAAATACACCACAACCGAGTGCACAATTGAACCAAGAACACAGCACTACAGTTCCGAAATACACCCAAAATGCCGAGCATAAACACCACCGAATACACTTCACAACAGCTCCCAAAAATACACAGAAAAGAGATTCGATCTTGACTCATAAAAACCTCCAAATTCCGAATATAAAAATCAAATAAAAACTCCCCAAATCTAATACAAACCCTAGCAATGATTTTAAAAGGGAAATCTCAACAAATCACTCTTTCAAATTAGTAGAAAAATATTCAAAGTGTACTCATTTAGAAATCTCCAATCTCTAAATTAAAACACAAGAAAAGCATAGAAGAACTTTGGTCTTTGAAGATCTAGAGAGAGAAGACAAACTAGAGAGAAGAGAGAAAGTTAGGGCACGGCGTGTGTGTTGTGTGGCTGCTAGGTCAAGAGAGAAAACAGAATTATATATACGTGTGTGAAGAGACTGAAAAAAATTGAGGGAATTTCGATTTTTAGGAAAACTAAGCGCGGGAGTCACTTATTTTTGGGGATTTCAATTTTTAGGGAGAGTTTTTTTTTATCTTATTTTGGGGAGAAAGTTCATTTATTTGCATTTATTTTTTTTGTTTGTTATTGATAGAGGAAAAAAATTCCGCTAAATATTTTGTTAAAAAAATTGACTTGAGTGACCGATATATATATATAATAAGTTAGCCCAAGATTATTAAAAAAATAAATTTAAAACTTGAATCTAGAACAAGTACAAAGTATCAAAATCGAGTTGTGGATTTAGTCAAAAATAAGATATATAATTGAAAAATAATATCCTCTTCAATTAAAAAAAAAAAGTATTAAACATATTTCATTTCCTATTCATTTTTTGTTCTTTTGTAACATTCCACTTGTAGCTATAACTCTGTGTATATCAGGTATTGTACGTTACTATAAATGTGATGCTAAAAATAATGAGGAATATCCTTGACCACAAAAAAAATAAAATTAGCACAACCCATAAGAAATATGTTTGGACTATTTACTTTTTAAAAATGAGGAATATAATATTATTTTTTTATAATTTGACTTTATTAGTGATGAGGAGTTCGTGTGGTCCTTGGGCCTAACCGTTATTTTATATATTACTTTGAAAAATAATTGATTAGTTTATTTTGTTTAGTGGGGTTTAATTCATGGGTCAAAGCTGCAGCGGATTTTCATGAAATAGGCGAATTTTCATGTTTTAGAAATAGACAATCTTACTCTAACTATCTCTTTATCTATATCAATTTCATTAGGATTTTATCTCAGTTTAATTAATGTTTTGTTAATTTTTTTATTGTGTCGAATTGTATAGATAATCCAACATTATATTTTAATTTGTAAATATTAAGGATATCCGGGGATCTTATATATCAAATGGTACAAATTATATCAAGCCTTTTCTTTCCTTTCGTTTGGTTAAAAAGGCACCCTCTCTAAGTTCATCCGGATCCGAGTCTCACCCATACTATTACGTTTTATGTTATACACTCTTTCTTTGTGAAAAGGAAGACACTTACGGCCATTCTTTTATTAAATTAATCTTACTTTTAATAGGGATAGATTAAACTAGAGTTTTAAATAAAAAATTAAAATATTGACGTTGATAAAATGTCATTGTGTTGTAGGCACGGGCAAACCCTAGTTTTAGTACAATAGACATTATTCAATGTCTAGACCATGGGAGGAGGGGGAAGGAATGAGAGTACCGTGGTCTGAAATTTAGACGTGCCCCTATAAGAGAAGGGAATTATTATTGGCCCTGTAGGTCGGAAAATACCATAGAGGGGGGGGGGGTGAATAGGGTTTTAAAAATTTAATGCGGAATTAAAACGTTTTTTAAATATTTAAGCAAAGCAACTTAGTTAAATAAGTTTATCAAGGAAAACAATCAATTAAATAATCAATCCCAAGAATAAGCAATAATATAAGCAATTTCAATCAATTAATATAACAAATAAATAAAGAGATTGAGTAAGAAAGATTGAACCAATTTGAAGTCGAAGATTTTTTGTCCACACGGTTCGGCTTGTTCCCCCTACTCCGCGCTTGGTTAGTTCCCCGAGAATTTTCACTATAACCGATCTCCTTCCGGGTGAAGATCAAACCTCTACAAGTGTATTCTTCTCACACACTCTTACAAGTATTGAAACACCCTCAATACTCTCACAAGAAATCCCTCTTGCTATTCTATAAGATACACCTCTCACAATTATGATTCAAATGAGTTTTGGTGACAAACACCAATGTACAATATCTCTCTTGTATATGACAAAATACAAATGAAGCTCACACTAAGAGATATCAAAATTGATCAATGAATATAAGCTCAAAAAATGAAGAGATTGATCAATGCTTTAGCTAGAATACTTGAATAATAAGAATATATGAAAAATGGTTTTGTATGATCATTCAAGTTGTTAAAAATGAGTCTTAAAACTCATATTTATAGCTTGAAAAAGTTTGTAGCCGTTTGTAGTGGATTAATTAATTAATTGGTCAAAATTGCACATTTGTCAAAGTTCCAACAGCTAGTTTTGACAAAAAAATTCAAATTTGTTTTGTTAATTTCTCCCAATTAGACCGTTGGATCATGCTCAAATTTTAGTCAAAATTTCCAGGAGATGTTTTCTAACTATTGTAAAAATTTCAAAATGATCTGAGTTTGGTAAGGCCTCCATCTTACCGTTAGATCAAAACTGGACAAAAATTGAGCGAATTTTAAATGTAAAATAAAAATATTTTTTGCAATTTAACAATTTAGTTCTAAATAAAATTCTAATGATTTTAGAACCTCCAAGATATGTTTCTAAGATACCTATTTTTATTATAGCTTAAAATATGATCATTTAAAATTAATATGAATTTATTTTGAAACTCGGTTTTTGTAAAATGATGTTTTTCAAATAAATTCAATTTCAAGCTAGTTTGAATCAATCTTTAAAAGATGTAAGAATATGTTTGAGCTATAGGGATTTGATCAATAAAGTATCTTTACATAAAATCTAAGCACTCACTCCATTCAATGATAATTCGAGTCTTCGTGATGCTTGATTTTCTTGTGCGTATCTTTACTTGTTTGATGTTCTTGATCCTTTCTTGGTTTTGGTAACTTGTAGAACATGTGGATATCATTCTTGTGCATATCTTCACTTGCTTGATGATCTAGATCTTTTCTTGGCTTTGTATAGCACATGTATATCACTTGAGTTCATTTCTTGTGAGTAAAGGCGTTTGTAAAGCTTGTGTGAGATTTGTTTCGGTTTGAAATTACACTTGGTCGGAAGATATATCGGTTAAAATGGCTATCATCATTGGAACAACCGAGTTAAATAACACTTTATTAACTTATTGTAATTATCAAAATAAGATTAATTGACTTTAAGGTCAACATGCCTGTCAAATGTTAACGAAATATTTTATTAAGTATAGTATTATTGGCCTCTATAATTATGCATTATATCGTGTCTGACCAAATAATAGTACATATTCATAGGAAAAGACAGAGAAACTTTTCAAATCCAAATAAACACCTAAAATCCCTAAAACACTAGATTGTAGAGAAAAAAAGAAAAGCCCAAATCTCACAAACAACATACCCTTTTTTTAAGTGTTCTATTTCACAAACAAAAGAAAACCCCAAATCTCATAAAACTTTAGCTGTAACCCTCCAATCCTCTCATCATCCTCATCCCATCATCCAAGCTCTCGTAATCCTCATAAAATGAATCCTCATAAAGTGGTGTAATTTTTTGAATTTTTTAGTTTAGAATCACAAAATAATAAATTAAGAAACCCCTAAAATGACCCAACAAGATGAAGTAAATATATATACACACGGAGAGAGAACCTCATTGTTGGGAGACAATGAATGAGGAAAGGGTGATTGCTCAATGTGGTGCCGTGGTGGACCAGTGGTGGTAGTGGAGGATGGGAGGTGGTGCTGTGGATGAGAGTGAGAGTGTGGGTTTTGAAGTGAAAGGGAGTTTGATATTTGGTGGGGCGTGGGTGGAGATTTAAAGGAGATGAGTTGGGAGATGGAGATATGGTAGAGAGGAGTAGATCGAGGTTGAGTGATGGTGGAGATTGGGGGCTTGAAATTAGAAAAAGGGGGTGAGGGAGAATGAAAATTAGAAAGGGGGAGAATGAAAATTAGAGAGGAAATTTTATTATGTGTATATTAATGTAGAAAAAATAACTGAGTGTGAAAGTTTATTGTGTGTATGTTATTGGTGTTAAATGTTAAAAAATAATTGACAGTGTACTATACCGTACTATACTGAGTGTAACGTTATAATACTTTACGGTGTTCTAAAACTCCCCGCCTATGGCCGACTATACACCACCTGGACGGTAGTTTGTTATTTCGCCTAACTAAGTAGCCCTGTAATTTGTCGAAATGATAGCGCTTCGAGCTATTATTAATTACTTAATAATACTTAGGATTATAAAAGAACTATATTATGTAGAAAAAAAACATATTTTTCATATTTTAAGGGATCTGATCGGATAGATTTAGGAAAAAATGGATAAATTTATTAATTGCCCCTAGGTCGGATCTACCAATTTTATTAATTAAACGATATTTTAATTTATCGATAAATTAATAAATTCTTAATTTATTGATAAGTTGATAAATTATTAATTTATTAATGGTTGTGCCTAAGATTTCACTTAGGCGATTAAGTGGAGTTTTATGTGACGTACATTGATCTTCGTCGCCTAAGTGGAGTTTTAGGTGACGAACATTAATGTACGTCGCTTAAGTGAAGTTTTAAGAGATGTATTATATTTGTACGTCACTTATGTGGAGTTTTAGGAGACGTACATTTTTGTACGTCGCTTAAGTAGAGTTTTAGGTGACGTACATTAATGTACGTCGCTTAAGTGAAGTTTTAAGAGACGTATTATATTTATACGTCACTTAAATGTACTTTTACGTGACGTACATTTATGTTCGTTGCTTAAGTGGAGTTTTAGGTGACGTGCATTACTGTACATCGCTTAAGAGAAGTTTTAAGAGACGTATTATATTTGCATGTCACTTAAGTGGAGTTTTAGGAGACATACATTTTTGTATGCCGCTTAAGTGTACTTTTACGTGACGTACATTTATGTTTGTCGCTTAAGTGGAGTTTTAGGTGACGTACATTAATGTACGTCGCTTAAGTGAAGTTTTAAGAGACGTACATTAACGTACGTTGCTTAAGTGGAGTTTTAGGAAACAAACCCTATTAGTTTGCATCGCCTAAAACCCGTCCTGGCATAGTGTGAGAAATCAAATAAGAAAATATAGTCTCTGAAGCCCTGTTGGCAACAAATAAGCACGCTTTCTTAAGTGCCAAAGCGTTGCTGAAAAGGGTAAGAGAAATGCTGTGACGTCCTGAATCTCGTTATGAGGTTTAGACTTCTGAGATCTTGTTAATCACGGATATTGTCACTCACAACGGTGGGTGTAGTGTATAATTTAGAGTTTATGAAAACATTTTCAAATGTTATTCATTTATAACATGGTATTAAATTACTTATTTGAAAAAAAATAGATTATGTCAACACATTATTAAAATCCATCCATTGAAAATAATGTCAAATAAATAATATTTCCATTAATCAAATTGGAGTTCACATATCAAAAATATTTCGAAGAGGTTCAACATTAACAATTTAATAGTAATACAAGGAATTTATGTATTTCCATCCACAAAGGATTTTTTCACTTTAAAATTTAATTAGTGCAATAAGGTTTATAATGTTTATACAAAACTCACAAAAAAAGTACAATAAATGTTAAGTCATCCGTTCATGGAAGATAATGTGAGTCCATGGTTATTAGAGGTGTACATATTTTAACATAATGTGCCAACCCAAAGTCGTACTTGCAAAACTGGTTTGAAAAATGAGAATGAGGTAAAAACGGCCTCAGTGGAAACTATAAGGTTTTTATATATGAAAACACATCTTTTATACACATGCATTGTGCCATACTAAAATAAGGTTTTTCATAATTCAAATAAGTATAATCCAATGGTTTATTATGTCAAATATATGCTACATGTTTTAAACTAATGCCATGCACATCACATAATCCCATTCCCCAAATATTAAATCTAAAACGATGCATAACAAAAAATACAAAATCATTAACCGAAAGTATAATGTGTTGCCAACTATAATAGGCTCCAATTATCCTACACTAGATCTCATCTTATTTCAAAGGCAACCGAAAAAGATTACAACCCTTTACTTGCAATGGGCTACAACCCAATGCGTTAGCGACTACAACAATTAACAAGAAGTTACAACCTCACCTCATTAAGAGGGTTAAATCCCTCGTTTAATATCGGTACTTTGGACTCCAACCCAATCAATAAGGTAGGCTACAACCTGACAATCATCACTTTCGTAGATAATTGAGCCAAAGCATTGAAAGGACGAAATAACAATAAAAAATAAAAGGGCCAACACACCAAATAATACTAATTCAATGTTTCTTGTTCATAAATTTCAAACATGGACTTCTCAACATCTCATATGTAATCTATTAATCTATGGCCATTATCAAAACTACTTCAATAATCAATATATCGTACTTCAATAGTCAATGATATATTGATTTCATATAGCTTAGATTATCTAAAATAGCTTAACAAAGTAAAATATCATATGTGGTGATGCGTTAGTTGTACATTTACTAATCATATATTATTATAAATTTCTTACTAACAAGTCTTGTAAAATACAATGATCTCGCAAATGTTTACGATATCCCCCATTAAGCATTATAAGTACAATCCTTAAGGTGTAATTTTATTTCTTAGAAACCGACTTGGGAAAAGCTTGCGAACATTTAACATATTTCATAGAAGGTAAAATAGCACTTGACATCATCCAAGTATACCAATGTCATGAAATCATATGTTAATATCATCATTAACATAATTAAAGCTAAATTCTTGTAAACTATCAAGAGTGTAGTCAAGTAGGTGAGTTTTCACCACTATACCAAAACTATTAAATAATTGGCATATGTACTCTAACAATCATCAATCCATGTATTACATGAGCTAATATAAATATCAATATCATCACAATGCTATTCTCAAGGCGTATAAGGTTTCTAGTTAAACACATTTGCGTATAAGTGGGTCTATAGGCAAAATTAGGGAAAACATGTAAACACATGAAATTTCTTGTATATTTATCAAATCTATCCACTAACAAACTAAAACCAACCATTTATAAAAAAGGATTTTATGAACATCCTTATTATATGAATTATCCCAAAACTCGATTTTGTAGTTATATAATTGGGGGCTTTGTTCTAAATCTCAAATTAGGTGCGTATAAGGAGAAGTGATTGTTGAAGTAGCTTAATATCAACATAAACAACAATAATAAATCATTAATTTAAGATAATTTACACCAAACCTAATGCATGCATCACAAACCCTAAGGTTTTTTTTATTTTGTTGAAAACACTACATACATTATAACATAAGTTCAAAATATGTTTTATACAATTATTCTAGCCTCAAAGTATTGAAGTGAATCCATCATGAACTCCCTAAACCCTATCTTATCCTCGAGCTCTTATATTGAAATGAATAATGGAGAAGATGATGATGGTGATGATTATGATGATTCCAGACTCTAAATTTAAACCAATATTTAATTCCCTCAATGATATACCCTTTCTCACTATTTAATTCTTTTTTAAGATGTGGAAACAAGTGTAGCTCTAATGGTGGAGGGGGGGGGGGTAGGGGTTTCAGGGGTTAAAAAGCGGGTCAAAATTGGTCAAACCTGAATTCAAAGCCCTGAGATTGATCCTAGGGGTCTAGGAATGATCTTAGAAACACATTTTCCAAATTTTTGCTGCTGTGATCGATCCTAGGCCTACAGTATTCAGTTTATCTGCTACATAGATCCCTGGACCCCTGAGATGATAAAATATCGTTTCAGGCCAAACACAAAAGTTGTAGAGAAAAATGAGACAAAACTTTGGGCACTAATGATGACTTAATCAGATAAGAAATGAAGAAGTTATGACTCTTGAAAGATAACTAAAAATACATAAATCGCGTAAAACCATAGCACACGATTAACTTTTTAATTTTAATTCGGACCACCTGAATTATGACACATTTGTTCATGCAAGTGCAGGTATACTAACATGACTTGTTAAAGTTTTTAATCGGTACAAGCCCTCATAGAACAAAATTCCACTACCCAAAGTGAAATTTACAAAGGATTTAGGCCAATGCGGCGAAATTAATAAGTAATTTAAACATATGTATTGTAACTACTTTCTAAATTTGCCCCTAATTGGCCATCCAAAGCAACAAACACAACTCCCAAGCACCTAAATTAGAACTCGAGATGAAAACACCATCAACCTGACACTTAACGGAAGAAGGAGGTGGGAGACAAGACCTACTTTCATTGGTTGGAGGAACTAATCCGACGTTGCCGTCTATAGAGGCCTCGAGGAAATCATTGTAACATCTCAGGGCCATAAAAATCAAATTTTTGAAGGGAGGAAAGAGAGTTGTGAAATCGTTTCAATTCTATTAATCCAAGAAAACTAACTTTTAGCTGCCACAAGAGATAACCAGTGAACAGCCTTCGAGAAGGAATAATTATTGTCAATGAGGGAAGAGGTCCATTGCAAGATAGAAGACACAACATCATTATCACCCCACAAATTGAGGCCACTTTATTCCCATGTACTCCTTGTCCTCGGGCACCTAAAAATAATTCCCCTGAGAGGCCACATCATTTCTACTTTTGGGTAGGCACGTAGCCATGTGGGGGATTGTCACCCCGTGGGTTTGTTTATTTGTTTGTTTTTTTAAATACCATATATGGTGTATTTTTTAGGAAAAAAACATATAAGGTCTTATGTGCAGAAACATATATTTAAGCGTACCTAAGTATAATTAAGGGGCAAAAACTATATATATATATATGGACCTATGTGCAGAACCTAAAATTTTTAATTTCAGGGTATTTAAATATAAGAGTCTAAATTGAAAAATAAATCTGGGTGCAAAACATGGCCTCACCCGATTGATCTTTTTTGAGTCAACATTCGTGTTCGTAGGTGCAAGCACACACTAAGTTGCTTGGTTCATTATGGAAATGTGATTTGCACCTCTTCTTAAGGTCACGAGAGAGAACCTTGTTTTTCTTGAATGCTTACAAAGTTTACAAGAGGTGATCCCTTATCAACACATCAATTTTTCCACTTTTAGTGAAAATTTCTTATTTTTCTCATAACCATTTTGAACAAACAAATATACAATTTTGATGTCCTTACGAAGAAGAACGAATCTATAATAACCTTTCACAACTGAGTATGAGGCTGTACTGAAAATTACCCTAAAAAAATGGTATTTTTACCTATTTTTCCAACACTTCCAAGGTCAATCATTTCTTAGATTTATTTTTTAATATTAGGTATAGTTTTATTTCTTGATTGTGCATAATATTTCTTGTGTTTTTTGATTAATTGCATAATATTATTCATGCTATTATGTTTGCATTATATTACTGTGATTTCTCTTAATTGTTTACATTTTCTATTTGAGTTGTATGAAATATTATTATTAATGCCATTATGTTTACATTCAAATTTTATAACTTTAAATATATTTTTGTGCATGTGCTTTGAATTTCATCTATCCTTAACCAGATTCTTGACTCTGCTAATGATTTTGGGAGGGACATTAAGGGTGCGTTTGTTGCGCGAGATTAGAGGTGGGATAGTATTAATTAATCATATCAAATGTTTGTTATTAGAAAGGATAGGATAAAATTATATACTATGTTTAGGGAATGGTGGATATGATATTTTTATCCTATATCACGTTTAGTGCAGCACGGGACAAAATTATACTCTGGATTAATTATCCTTTTATCCCATTAGAACCGGATAAAACTACACTACCACTGTAGGTGGTATTATTTTATCCCGTGGTTTTCGGATAAAAAAGCAATTATCAAAATAAAATTTTAATTAATTATTTTTATTTCAATCTTCTTCTTTATGCCCTTTAGATAATCAAATTAATTAATGAAAATTTTTGACCACCCAAAATCACAGTAACTCAATTAATAAATTTCATTTCTCATACAATGTGGTATTTTTATTTTTATTTTAATAAATAAAGATATTTATAGGAAATTTTAATTTTATAAAAAAATAAAAATTTGCATTAGAATTTGAAACTATACTTAATGCCTAGTTTGTAAATATTATATATACATAATATAGAACTTTTCTCCCGGAAGTGTTTTTTACGAAACTTATTTATAAACAGGAGAATCGCATAGCAAAATAAAAATAAAAATAAAAATAAAAATTTGTGGACGTACAATAATTAAAATTGCATGTATTTTTAAAACAAAAGCAAGTTGTTTTATATAATATTTGGACTTATAATTTGGGACTCCATCAATTATTATCCAACTGATTTCTATCTTATCCTATCCCACATAATTTCTATCTGACTCCTTATAGGCTAGAAATTCTAGACAACTCTTTGCAAGCTTCTTTGTATCTAGATTTCACCAAGTATAAGCCATTTGGAGACAAGTGCCACACCGGTCTATCCTCCATATAAAAATTGCTTAAGAGGATAAAAGAAATAGCCGTTACCTTATTTCTGCAAAAAGGGAATTGAGAGTAGCGAAGTTCCAATTAGGGCTGGGAAATTAGAATTGGGAACCAGTCCGAACCGAATTGATAAAAACCAGTTCGGTTCGGTTCTTAGAAATTATATTAATTTTGTTAACGGTTTGGTTCTTGTAGATAGTTAGCGATTCGGTTATCGGTTCTTAGTATAATTTCTTTCCAAGAACCTTTAGTCACTTTACAAATTTACATGTATATATATAATTATTATATAATATAATTTATATTATACTTAATAATAATAAAATTATAAAACTTAATAATAAAACAATTTTACATGTATATATATATATATAAAATTTATATTATACTTAATAATAATTAAAGTATAAAACTTAATAATAAAACAACCTAACAAATATCACCTATTCACTTCTTTCTTTTGTCCGTAAAACCTTAGCCCTAACTCTCATCCACGCCCCCATTTCGCAAGCAGCCACCAAGTTATTTAGTTATTATGTTTTATTATTTTTATGTTCTTCGTTCTTGAAGACTTGGAAGTTGAACACTTGAACTATGCTTCTTTTTTTTTGGACAACTTGCACTAGTTAATATGTCAAACATGTATGTATGTATTTGTTGTACTTGGAATGTTGGACATTTAGACTTTTTGAGTTTTTGAATTCAGCTTTGTGCATGTTGTTTCAATGAAATTGCTAATGGTTCTTAACGGTTCTTCACTAAAGAACTGGTTTCTAAACGGTTCCTTTGCAATACTGATTCTCAATCATTATTTGGTTAATTTTCTAATTTTGGTTAATATTCTAATTTTAGTTTGTCTCTTGTTAACGGTTAACCAATAAACTGGAGGAACCAAACTGTTAGAACCGGTTCTATTCTTAAACCAATTCTTCTAAAAAACATAGTTAAAACCGAACTGTTATGAAATAAGCGGTTCTTTAAAATTTTGCAAAGAACCGAACTGGTCCCAGTCCTAATTCGAAGAGCAGTCTGGTAAAATAAAATCGAAAACTTTAGAAAGTAGACAATTTGCAAGCTTTGGAGACGATAAAGACCTACCTGGAAGGGAGGGGATCCAAGCTGACTTCCAAATATCATCAATAGAACGCCCATAACCAACAAACCAGCGCAGGCATTTAACCAACAGCTCTCGCACTTTCATTCAATTTTTGATAATAGAGTAAGGTATATGTTACTCCGTTCTTAAGAGTTGGAGTTTATATACTCAAATCTTAGGGATTCAGTAAGGTATTGTTATGTTTATACTCGGTGCTTGAGAACATATTATAATGCACCTTACTCGGTTGTCAACCACCAAATATAAAATGAGAGTACTACTAGATATTTTTTAGAATGTAAATATCATCACCCTTAAAAAATGCTATAAGTTTTTAAGTTTTAGAAGGAGGGAAATATTTCCACTTTCACAAGACCAACTCTCATTTCTTGATTTCACATTTATTTTGTTTTTCAGTTCCTCTTAAATATATGGTTGTATTTCATTCCCGTTTTGAATTAGTTTATTATTTTAATTATATCTTGGAAGTTTGATTCTATATTTCGTTTTTGTCTCATCCACATGGCCTGTCCATGTTAAATTAATAATTATTTTAAGAGTAATTTGGCTGTAATTAAATTCATTTAGGACAAAAATAACATATTGGAGGGAATTACTTTTATCTTAAATTATATAATTTGTGTGTGCGATTTAAATATTTGAAAGTAAATATTTTTGCTAGGTCATTTAATTTTGAAAAAAATAATTATTCTTGACTATCTTTTAAACTATATGAAAAGTACTTAATTACTTGATGTCTAAAAAACTTGTTATAAAAATTGTATTAGGTAATCAGAAGCCTAATCATCCGTTGATATTTTCTTAATTTGCCCCTATTAATGTTAAAAAAAATGTTGATATTAGGATTTGAACTTGTAATTTATTTGTTACTATAAGTAATATTAACCATTAAGCTCTCTCTCTCTCTCTCTTATTCCAACATAAATTTATCCGTGCTGGGACATCAGGCGTGCACACACATTATGTATGTTTTGTGTGTAGTAGTTTATAATACAAAGTAGGGCACCACTCAGTACAGTTTTATGGAAACCAATTGAATTAATATGAGAAAAAATAATTTTGATAACCCATATATGATTACCGGAAATCGAAATACCAACCACTTTTGGTATTACTCAGAGGCGGACCCATGATTCTTCCAAGGGGTGGGCTAATAGTGACAGATACAAATAATTATATAAAAAAAAATCAAAAGTATAACCATAATGTGAAAAGAAAATTTAATAGCATAATTTAAATATTTGAGTTTATACATAACGAAAAGTATTTAATAAAGTTGAGCTCGACGAGTTTTTAATGATTCAAATTCATCTATTACAGACTCTAAATCAATTTTCAAATCGAGGTCTCGCTCGATGTTCAACAACACGCAATCGGCAAGAACTACATCCCCCATTGAGCTATGTAAATCTGTTTTGATGTTATTCATATGAGAAAATGCCCTTTCTGTACTCGCTGTAGAAACAGGAAGAGTCAATACAAGACGAATCAATCTATCAAGTATAGTATAATCTTCCAACTTTCTTCTCAAAACTAGTTCTTGGAATAACTCGACAACGGTAGAAAGCTTATGAAACTCGGGATCACAAACAACATCAAGCTTGTAATGCATTAGTTGAGATCTCAATACACGAATATCCTGAGTAGTGAAATCAATTGGATAGAATTTTGTAGCAAGCATGCAAATCTTATCCTCGTCAAATGATCTAAAAGAGTCACTAGGATCCAAAGCTATACTAAGAGTTAGAAGTTCGATTACGACATCATCAAATCTATGTTTCAACTCCATCAATTGAAAATCTATTGTGGCATTGAATATATCAAAATGGTAGTGATGTTCAATCGTAATTTGATCGCGTTGTTGACAACGGCGACTTGTACCCTCTTTGTATGGAAAACTCATATTCACTACAAGTCTACATCAATATTGTTCCTAGTGGAAAATAACAACACATGTGCAAGAAAATTGTCCCAACCATCTTCTCTAAATTGTTGGAGAAGACTTTTTGTTGTTGAGACTAATTTCATTGCATTCACAATATCTTGAGATTTACGTTGCAAGGCTTGGCAAAGTGTGTCAGTGATTCTCATAATATTATTCATCAAATGTAAGATAAATATGAAATCAAAACTCCTTATTACCTTAAAAACACAAAAAGCTTGTGCCCTTATTTGTGGATTTACACATTTCTTAAGATCTTTGACAACTTCGCAAGATACACCATACATGTCGATCATGCTTTTAACAGACTCATAATGTGAGCTCCACCGAGTAGCTCCAGCTCGTTGCAAATTACCAATTTGATTAGCACCTTTACCAGATTGGCGCTCACCTGTAGCCAACATATTCTCAACCTCAATTCTTTGTGCTGACTTTAACTCACCGACATGTTTTGGAGAAGACGTAATTAGATTGACAACAAAATTCAAATGAGAAAAAAATTGCCAAACATTAGGCTCATCTTTTGCTGCTGCGACTAATGCTAGTTGAAGTCGATGAGCGAAACAACGTACATAATAGGCAAATGGAAACTCTTTCATAAATAATGCTTGAAGGCCATTCCATTCACCACGCGTATTGCTTGCACCGTCATAACCTTAGCCTCGCATATTTTGAATAGGAAGATTGAACTAAGCAAGAATAGCAGATATCTCATTTTTAAGTGTAATTGCCGATGTATTTTCAACACCCACAATATCAAAGAAACGCTCCTTTAAAGAACCATCTTGCATGACATATCTTAACACAAGTGCCATTTGCTCCGTTTTAGACTTATCTTGGGATTCATCAACGAGAATACAAAAATTGCCTCCACCAATTTCATCACAAATCATCTTTCTAACTCTGTTAGCAAGAATGTGCAAGATCTCTTTTTGTATCTTCGGAGAGCTATATTGGGCATTTTGTGGAGCATTCTTTAATATAATACTTTCAAGTTCTGTCCCTTTTGCTTTGTACTTCAATAATTCAATAAAGTTTCCTGAATTTCTTGAAGTCGAACTTTCATCATGCCCTCTAAAACTAAGTCCTTGAAAAGCAAGAATTAGGACAGTGTCAATGGTTCCCATGAGTCGCTTTCGATTTTTGATAATCTCTTCTCTTGTTAGTGCATTTATCACTTTGTCAATATGTTGAGACGATCTTTTTAAACTGTCAAGACAAGTTACACAACGGCTATGTGACGAAGATGCAAGCCCAATATGAGTCAAGAATGCACAATTTGCCCCCTCATTCACTCTTTTCCAATTACTAAACCCATCGCTCACAAGTGAAGAACGGCTGACCGACTTATTCAATTGATCAAAGAGGAAGCACGGAAAGCAATACGCCTTATCTTTTGAAGGAGAGTACTCTAACCATGAGAATTGTTTGAACCAAATATATTGAAATCGGCGATTTTGTTTTCCCATAGCCGACTTCAGATACTCGGCTAATTTAGGTTGATATGGGCCATAATTCATATATGCTCGTCGAACCTCATCATGTTGATTAACAGGATATTCACAAATTTGTTTACGCAACCCTGGATCCCGTTCAATATCTAATTCCATTGGCTCGACTACATGGGACATAGAAGGAGCTTGAATATCGGGGCTATCAACATTACGTTATTCATTATTCACTTTCTTCTTTTTCTCAAAAAATGAGAAAATAGTTTTCCCTTTTTTATTTGGTGGTTGATGTTCCATTGTTTATAACCTAAAATAAAAAAATAATAATAATAATATTACTTTAAACCAAATCAATGTTCAAGTAAATAAATATTTAATAATAACATTAACATTATTAATATCATCATATCAACTAGCTTAACCTAGATTAACTCATTAACATACAAAATTATTAAACCCACATCAATATTCTAGTAAGTAAATACTTTAATAATAACATTAACTTTACTAATTATTAAATAACATCAATATTCTAGTAAATAAATACTTTAAAATTTAAATCCATATTTAGAGAGTTTATATTTACCTCAATGTAGGAGCCAAAATTTCTAAATAAAATCACTAAATCTTCCAAGTTCCAGAAGCTTTCACAATCCTGGATCATTTCACAAAGAATAATACAATTTATTAATTAAAAAAACTAAGAACTTAAAAAAAAAATACTAAAAGTCTAAAATAGGGAGATAATTAAATACAATAATATAAATAAAGATTAAAGAATGAACTTACTTGGAAGGGAATAAGGAGACAATTCTCTAATTAAATAGAAGTGAAGCTTTGATTTTTTTTTTCAATAAACAATTAATAATGGCCAAACATTCACCAATGGAACCATGGAAAAGCTAAAAAGAATGAAGAGAAAGTGAGAGCTAGTCTACTGCCGAGAGAAGAAGAAAAAGAAAGTGAGAATGCATAGTTTACCTCAATGTATTTTTTATTAAAATTAAACAAATATTTAAATGATGGATTGACAAATGACAAGATTGCATAGCCTGCTGCCTGCATGAGTGGTTGGGGCAATGTCATAAACGTAATTTGCAGAGAACATAATTTTTTTTTTATTTATAATATATATTTATGAGAGTTATATAAAATAGTGGGCTTATAATATTTGAACTGGGTTAAAGAGTGGGCTAAAATTTTACAAAAGGGTGGGCTTATATTATTAAATTTTTTTTACTAGTGTTAGTAGGTTTTTCAAAATTTTGCCCTGTGCTGAAGCTGAAGCCCGCTCTGCCCCCTGGTTCCGCCCCTGGTATTACTCCTATACAAACTGAAAATAACAAAACTACCGAAAAATAATACCGAAATTACTAATTCCAAAATGACCAAATATAAATATACTACCAAAATATATTATACTTCTTTTGTCTCAAATTAATAATAACATTCTTAATTCTAAATGTCTCAAATTGCTAGTCCGATTTTTCTAACTGAGCTTTTAAAATAAGAAAATTCAATTAATTAAATTCTCTCTTTGAAAAACAAGCTAAATAATTCTAACCCCACATTTTTAGGTGTTGGAGTTTGGAGATCAGGCATATGGACTTTTTTGTTGGTTAAATCGCAACGTGAATAGTTTTGTTTTTTTTTTTGCTCAGTGCTAGTTTTGTATTGGAGGCTTCTTGTTTAATATAACTTTCTTTTGTTCTTTGCAAGTTTAACATTGGAGGCCTTTTGTTTAATGTTTGTTTAGTTTTTAAATGGATATCAAAGTTATTTTGTTTAAAAGGAGAAAATGAGTAAATAAATAAAAAATGATTTTTTGCCGGTTGTATAACTATATATGTTAAAGTATAAAAGAATAAAAATCAAGGTTCGAAAAATGCTTGATTGCAATTTTTATCATTATATATGACTAGCCAGAGTAGGTATCAATATCTCTCCCACATTTACTTCATGAGAAAGTAAGGCAACCAAGTTATTCTACCCTCCTTAAATTTATCCAAAATATTTCTGTCTTTTATTCTCATAATGATATTTTACATGTATCTCAATAACTTTTTTATTGTTTTACTAGTTCTTCCCATTAGTAGATGCACATTTACCGAAATAGCATTTTGAAAAGTACCACATGCATGTAATATTTTCACCAAAATATTGAAGCAAACTGGAACAAATAGAAATTAACGAAAAACATAGCAGTTTGTTAATGGTTTTCAATTTCAAATACCAATTGATAATGGTTTTCAATTTTAAATACCATTGATAAACTGGTAGAATTAATATGGAGTTTCTTATCCTAATTTTAGTATTTTGGGAGAAAAAAAATTGATAATATTACTAATTCAAGTAGGAAACGCCCCGCAGCAAAGAATTCTCGAGCCATACGGGGCAGATCTTTTAACCAAGTTATACAATCAGAGATTGTTCTAGTATACTTGCTCAAAGAGTGAGCAACACAATTATCCTCTCACTTTAGAAAGGAAAACTCAATCTATTACCGCCTTAACTCGCTTGCAAGATATTAGCGACAATCGTACCACCTACCAGCAAACCCACTAAAATCACACTCCTGCTGGAGAAAGTGATTAACTTCTCATTGAAAATGACCGATGTTAGATGGAGAAAAAGAAGGGGAGGTGGCGGTGAAGTTTCCTCGTTATCTTTCTCCCTCGATTTCTCCGCTAACATGTGCTTAATTATGTCTACAAAGTCTAATTGATAGACTTTAAATGAAGTTAATGGCTTCATTTTATTTATTTTAATGATCAAATTGGATAAAGTGAAAACATTAAAACTAGATTCAAAGTTTGATCCACTAAAGTGGTTTATTCTGCAATTTAATAATCAAAGTACTAGTTCCAACATTTAGTGATTATTTAAGCTGTTTTACTAATATACGATGATGGATATAATATGCACCTTGAAGTTCTTATTAGTTTATGGAAAATAATACTATGGTATAACTTATTAATGTATATATACATGGATATAGTTGGAAAATTTTAATTAAGGACCTTAATTTAAGGATCCTGCTATTTGGCACGCTTTCCAATATAAATTATTGATAAAATTTGGTGACTATGTTCTTCATTATATGTAGAATATTTCTACCAAATTTCATTTAAAAATTCACTCAGGAAGTGGGTTAACTATAGGATTGAAAAATATTGGTTTAGAAATAGATATATAAAATCCATTTTTTTTTTTCAATTATGTAGTTAACCCACTTTCCGTTTGAATTTTTTTATAAAATTTGGTGGGAATATTCTACAAATAATGAAGAACATCCTTACCAAATTTTGTTTAAAAATTTCATCAAAAAATATGTTAAATAGTCCTATCCATAAATAAATTAAAGTATTTAAATTAAGATTCTTATTTAAAATGCACTATGCATATACTAACTTATTAATGCATATATACATCCATATATACTCCAGTGAGGCAACCAAATGATGTAGGATTACATGGAAGTGCGATCCACTATACTCCACAAGAAGCTAGGTTGACCCCATAAGTTGACTAGCCCTTTTTGTTTCAACAAAAACTAGCCACCTTATTTTACAAATAGGCTCCAAATATATTTTATATTAAAAAAAAATTGGACACACTTCCATCCCTTGTATTAAAACCAACGTAACAACAACACAAATAATAATAATAATAATAATAATAATAATAATAATAATAATAATAATAATAATAATAATAATAATAATAATAATAATAATAATAATAAGTTGTTGTACAAATTAAAATACAAAATTATGATGAAGGACAAGCTATCTAAACGGTTTTAATAAAAGACAGCGGTTTTTAATAATTACATTAAGATCCGAACTTTTTTCTTAAGAACAATTCATTTATTTCTTAAGGAAAAAAAATTTATTGGTAATTTTTATTTTAAACACTACCATATTTATTGCTAAATTAAACAAAAATCTATAATTATCATTTATATTACAAATATGTCATAATAACTTTGAGTCATTAGTTAAAAACATAAACATCCATATTAAATTTTGGCCACCCGTTGAGAACAAAAATATATAGAGTCTCAAAATATTTATTAAGATCGACCTAATTTATTAATGCGCATAAAATTTCATTATCATATTAACTTTCAATTTATGATATACTAAATAAAACAATTAACAATATATATAATTATGAGGAACACGATTATATAAATAATATTAAAATTTTCCTAGCATGTTAATTTATCATAATTATAGCAATTATATATTTAACTAGCCCATCTAAAAAATACACATATATGTATAGTTATGCATAATATTGTGTAAATTTGGCTCTTTGTGGCAAGAGTTTGGGTACGGAGAGGAAATTCTTTCATTTTATTTCATTTTAAAGAATATTTTTCATAGTAACAATAACATAGAAAATGATACGTAAAAAATTTGATTTGTTTAAAAAATAAAAAATTAAGTTGAAATATGATATGAATATTAAATTAATTTCTTTTTTTTTAGTGAAGAAAACAATCAAATTTATAGAAGAATTAAAAACAATATGTAGACGAATATGCAAAATATGAAACATAAATAAGCTAAACAAAAGCAAACCTCAACTCATCAAAAAGTTCATATATATGCTGATCGAAGAAAAAAAAAAAAAAACTAATTCACTCGCGTTTGATAACATGGGGAACTGTTAACTTACATAATAATTTTGGGTTGCAATTCAACTTTGGCGTCTTAATTTGAACTAATTGCAATTGTGATAAAGACTGGTAAGGGTCCACTTATGGCTAGTGAAAAGGATTAGTGCATCAAATCATAACGAGGACCCCCCCCCCCCCCCCCCCCCCCCCCCCGCCCTATACGTTCTTAAGAGTTAATTATTCGACTTTAAAATGAAAAGACAAAGCCATGCAAATAAAAGGTAAGGTAACGCCGTAACGAAATTTGGCTTGGCTTGATTTTTTAAAAAGATGGTCGGTCTCAAACTTTCTTTATTCTCTCTCTCTCTCTCTCTCTATATATATATATATATATATATATGTATACATTTAATTAAATATATATTTTTTCATTTAATTTTTCTTTTTCGCCATGTCAAATCCGTTTCATTACTTCAGTAGCTTGAGTTACTTGTATTTCTTTTTATTTAATCTCAAAAGATTAAAACAACTTTATTTTAAACACTACAATATTTATTGTTAAATTAAACAAAAATCTATAATTATCATTTACATTATAAATATGTCATAATAACTTTGAGTCATTAGATAAAAACGTAAACATCCGTATTAAATCTTAACCACTAGTTAAGAGCAAAAATATATAGAGTTGCAAAATATTAAGATTGACATAATTTATAAATAGAGATATATTATACTTGTAGATCACGCAAGTCCCCGGCCAATACCTTTTGAATTTTATATTCTTTTTGAAAGACTTTAATTTTAAAAAATTGAATTAATGTAATCTACTATCAATTTCATATTGAAAATCTCGCTTGTATTTTGCATTTTGTAAAAATATTATAGTTCCTGTTTGGTTAGAATGTTAATTATTTAATTTAAAATTTATTTTTAAATATAATTCTTTAACACTGAATTTTTTCAATTTGATTTGTATATAGTACATTATTTTTATTTTTTCCTAAAAAAATATAATCTTTGTTTTTATTTCTTAAAGTTTTCTAAAATATAAAAGAAAAAATATTCTTTTTATTTGAATGAAATTTTAAAAATTGTTGAGCCAAACACAACCTAAAATATTTTTTGAAAACTCAACCATGATTCTACTAGCTAGTTTGCTTCATTTGATATCCGAGGACTATCGACAAAGCATATGAACAAGGGTGGATTCAGGATTTTATCTTGGGGTGGGCTGATGATAAAAGAAAATTTTGTAAAAAAAAAACATTGAGAAAATATTAATAACGATTTTTTCCCCTTTCCAAGCATAAGAAATTTTGAAATTAATTTTGTGTTTGATTACTAAAATTGAGGTTTTGACATATAAGCTCTTGGAAAAAAAAATTAAATATAAGTATTGGTCCAACTGGTAGCAACAATATTCTAATAATCTAAAATAAAATAAAATTGTATGTTACTTCAGTTTCTTCTTATTCTTGCTCTTCTTACTTTTTTCTTCCTCTTCTTCTCTCCATCTTTTTCATAATTTAAAATACGAAAAAAAAGAAAGTTGAGAAGATCATTCAGGCATAGTAATTTTTCTCTACTTCAACAAAAATAGGTATGTCTATTTATAGTATTTTGATTATTCATAGATCTATATTTTTTGTTTATTTGTAAATTTATATATTTTGATTATTTGTACATCTATGTTTGTATAATAATTATATGAATGAAATAAATGGGATATTATTATAGATTTATGATATAGATTTGTTAGATTGTTTGTAGATCTAGGATTTAGATTTAGATTTGTAGATTTGCGAATGTATGGATTATTGCAAATTTGTAAATTTATTATCATATTATTGTGATATAGAAATTTTTTGTTTAGCCCAAGTAATACGATTTATGATTTTTAATATTTTAGAAATTAATTTCAAGTTCCCTAATTAAATGGATGTTTATTTTGGAATTTCGGATATTAATAGATTTAAAAATTCAAAAGTTTGCTATAAACTAAATCTTAGGGATAATTAAATTGTTTAGTTGTAAAGTCAATTAAGGATATTTTAGGGAAAATGAAAACAAGAAATTAGTGATTATCCGAAGTTTTGGGTAAAATACAAATTAAACAAAGAAAAAAATGGACCAAAAACAAAAGGGCTATTGTAATACTTAATAATTATATTTGTAGTTTTTTACCATATTGTTTTATTTGCAAAAAATTATTTTATGATTTTAAATAAATACTTTAATCTAATATTTCGTAGGTGTTGATACTTAATTTTGATTTTTCAATAATTATACCCCTATTTTGAAGAATGTATATACTTATTTATTTTTTGAGAAATTATATTTTATTTTAAAGAATGTATTATTTACCATCATAATGGAGGGCATGCTTGATTATTTTAAATAAATTATATTTATTATCAGTTGATGATAAATTTGTTTAATTGTGTTGAAGGTAAATAATGACGAGCAGACAAGTATTTATGCTTTTATACTGGGGTGGAGAAATTATTAATGGAGAGTATGGACAATGTTACAATATGCAACATAAAACAGGAATTATTGTTAAAGAAGGTACGACGTACTCGGAACTAGTTAGAATGATTTATTCTACTACGAATGTTGACCTCTCGCCCTCCACCTTAAAGATTGTATGTAGATGTCCACTGTTTGTGACCATGAATGTTTGTAGTTTCTTCCTCCATGAAATTAATGATGACAGAAGCTTAAATTTTGTAATGGGTATAATTTTAAATGTTCCCTCTGCGAATGCAATCGATTTGTATGTGGAGAAAGTTGATTTGAATTATGATGTGTTCCCACTTGCTAAAAAATTTCCAGCCTCGGCATCATTTCCAGCCTCGGCATCATATACTTCACCACCACCGACACAGTACACTCATGTTTCTAACTTGCCTTCTACTTCATGACCATCAAAAAAGCTTGAATTTTCTCTTGAGACACGCGGCCATACCCATAAGAATTACATATCGGAACAGCCAGTGTTTGAGTACGGAGATGGTATAGAATATGATGACTCCACTGGAGAGGACACGGATTGGAACTCGGAATCTGACAGTCGTACAGAAGGGAGTGACACTGAAAGTGATTAATGTGAACAATCAAACCAAATTGAGGTGGTTACGGAAGACATACCATCATGGTGCACACAATTTCTTGTTACGTATGTGGATCAGGAGGTGACAATTAATGAACAGTTGGTAGATCAAAATGAATTACGGAAGGGGCTCACTTATGAGACTAAAGATAAGTTGAAGATTGCCGTGAAACAATACGCAATTAAGAATTAGTGTGAATTTATTGTTGATGAATCAAAGGCAGATACATGGGCAATAAGGTGTAAATTGCACGAAAGAGGGTGCAAATGGCGGCTTCGTGCTTGTAAGAGGAAGAAGAAACATGGCCAGTTTGAGATAACAAAGTACGAGGGTCTCCACACATGCACATTTGATCGTTTGAAACTAACTCACAAACATTTGGACTGCAATTTCATTGCAAGCAGAGTAAAACACATGGTTAAGGTTGACCCTGGCCTTAAGATTGGTGTTATCGTCGCATTTGTTAAGGATCAATATGGTTACAAGATTTCTTATTGGAAGGCATGGAATGCGAAGTAGAAGGCTATTGAAATATTATTTGGCAATTAGAAAGAGTCTTATGCTATTATGCCGAGATATTTGGCCGCAATTAAGTACAACAACCAATGCACCGTCCACGAGTATAAAAGCAAGATGTATGATATTTGGCCGCAATTAAGTACAACAACCAATGCCGAGAACTTTTGGGCCTTTACTGCGTCCATTGAAAGCTTTATGCATTGACGACCTGTTATAAGTGTAGACGCGACACATCTACGTGGCAAGTACAATGGGAAATTATTTTTTGCAATGGCTATGGACGCAAGTGAAGGAATATTTTCGCTTGCATTTGGATTTGGCGATGAGGAAAGTCACGACACATGGAACTTTTTTCTCACGCAGCTTTGGCATTACGTCGTGAGGGGACGAGATGGCAATTGTTTGATTTCTAATCGGCACAAGGGCATACTGTCTGTAATTAATTCCGACCCATAATTTCAAGAGCTAATGACATACCATCTGTTTTGTATGCGACATGTCCGCAGTAACTTTACAAATAAATGTAAATCAGACGAGACTTTAAAGATACTAATGTGGAAAGCTGCAACTGCTTACTGCTTGCCGAAATTCAATAAGTACATGGACATGATCAAAGAGTATGATAATCAAGAAGATAGCGAAGGAAAAAAACCATAGAGGTGGCTAAACTAAATTCCCCTAGAAAAGTGGACTTTTGTTCACGATGGAGGGCATCGTTATGGGATAAAGACAACAAATATCTCAAAGGTTTTCAACGGAGTTTTAATTGGTGCAAGATCTTTGCCTATTACTGCGTCGGTGCAGCTCATTTTTCATCGCCTTGTTAAGTACTTTTATAAAAGATGCGAACAGGGTAAAGATAGGCTTGACAATTCAGAGGTGGAACACACGCCATTCATGGCACTGAAATTATCGAAGCGCATGAAGGATATCGGCAAATTTATTATTTTTAGGCATAACAACTCGGAGGGACTTGCCTCTGTCACGTCAGCCAAAGGAGATGTTAAGAATGTAAACATTATGGAAGGCACGTGCAGCTGCGGGAGGTGGCAAATTTATAAGTATCCTTGTAAACATGTATTGGCGGTGTATGCTGAATTAAGATTAGAACCGAAGTATTTAATTCATCAATACTTGACTCTTGAGGCGTACGTGGCTACGTATTCTCCTATTTTGCATCCTGCTTTAACAAAAGAATACTGGGATACCCTTTTGGTTAATACAATTCCAGGTGTTTTGATTCCTAATCCAAACTTATTGCGTCAAAAGGGTCGTCCATCTAGGTGCATTCATAATGAGATGGACGTAAGTGATCGTCGAAGATACAACCATTGCGGGACTTGTGGAGAGGTGGGACATGATCGCTGCAAGTGTCCCCGAAATCAGATTAAATAATTGTTGCATTGACCCACAATTAGATATGCAGTCTTACTTTATTATTTGATAATGTAGCAGATTTCAGGCTATTAGTTTATTTTTACATTATTTAATGTATAATATTTTCTAGTCGAATGCTTGACTTCGTATTGTAGTTGTAATATTTTATTTTGCTTAATGCGCAATATTGTAACCTTGACTTTTGTTTAATTAATTTAATGTATAACGTTTCTTATAGACACATCCGCAGTTTAATTCAACATAGTTATATTTTTATCAAATATACCAAAATTTTAAGTTCATGTATACATTAAATCATACAAGTAAGCAAAATAAATATCCATGTACAACCATTTTGTATGGGTAATGAAATTATATTTTTTGTCTAATAACTAACAATCAACCTATTAAGTACCACAACTAGGTTTTTTCCTCTTCCTCTTCGGCCTCTCATCCCTCTCAATCTCTGTATGGGTGTGTGCCTCTACACCCTGACCTCTGCCCCTGTCCTTACCCCTATCCCTCGGTCTACCTCTCCCTCTCCCTCGACCTATATCGATAGGTACCACGGGTACATCTAAACATCTAGTATGCCCAACTGTGTCACTCTGTCATCATGATCCGTGGGTGTAAGTGTCGGTGGTGATTGTGAATGTCCGAGTGAAAGCTAATGCAACACAACTGGTGAAATGAATGACGAGTCTGTCGTCAATATAGACACATAATGTCCTATGTCAAAGTCCTCGTATATGGTAGGGAGTGTAGAGAAGTCTGTTGTACTCGGCTGCTGTAAGCTGGCTGGTAGTGGGGAAGATAACGTATCTGACTGTGATAGGCCGGGGGAAAATAAAGAAGAAAACACAGATGTAGTAATAGTAATGCTGGGGTGGGGTGGGTAACGTACTAGTAGTAGCAGCAGTAGTAGTAGTGGTACAAGTAGTGGTGGGGTCAGGTGGGGAAGATAACATATCTGACTGTGATAGGCCGGGGGAAAATGAAGAAGAAAACACAGATGTAGTAATAGTAGTGCTGGGGGTGGGGGTGGGTAACATCCTAGTAGTAGCAGTGGTACAAGTAGTGGTGGGGTCAGGTGGGGAAGATAACGTATCTGACTGTGATAGGCCGGGGGAAAATGAAGAAGAAAACACAGATGTAGTAATAGTAGTGGTGGAGGTGGGGGTGGGTAACGTGCTGGTGGGTGTGGGTAACGTACTAGTATCTGGTAAGCTGAGGGGATCATCTGAAAATAATATAGTAGTAGTGGTGGGTAACGTACTAGTAGTAGTGGTGGTGGTGGTGGTGGTGGTGGTGGGGGGGGGGATGAGACATGTTGTGTCAAGGTAGACGGACCAGCATCATGTGCTAATGTAGCAGGCTGTGCTGAAGACGTACTGGTAGTAGTGGTAGTAGCAGTAGCTTGTCGCCTCTGACGACGACGGTGATGGAGTCGTGGGATTGGGTCAGGTATAGGGTCGTGGACCTGAAATGGATCAACAGATAATCGAAACTCTTGTTGAGCTGTAACAAGAGCTGTATGCGCCAAGTCAGATATCTCCTCGGACGTAGAATCTCCTGTGATCGACCGTAAAGGATGGTTCATAGCCAATGTATATATCTTAGTAAGCGCATCCCCCTGGAGAAGAAAAAAAATTATATAAATATCAAATTAAAGTTCATGTACAAATTCGAAATTGCATTTCGCTGATGCAATTCTAACTTACTAGTATCTCCCACGTGACTTCTACTGGCTCAGGATCAAACTCAGGCGGCTGCTCCGGCGCCGCAAGTATGAAACATCGAGTAACAGTGCAAAACCAAATCATATACGGGTGGTCGTACTGAATCGGCCCCTGTAACACATCCGCAGTGACTACGTGGTCGAGTCTACGATCCCAAAAGGCGATAAAATCGCGGTGCTGATGCCTCCAATCAACGGGATCTCCGCGCCCCCTCCCCCTCATATCCGTATCGTGTAATTGCTCACTTGTGTCAAAATCAATATGGATATTTTGTTGTAAACCAAACTGCCGCATCACTCTGTCAAGGAGATGCCACTCCACAATCTCAAAGTAGATAAGGGGTGACCGGCTCCGTCATATAGTTGGACCGGCTAGACAATAAGGAGGCAAACCAGCTATAACATGTGCAGTATACGGCTGCCAGATAATCTGTAAATGATTAAGTAGAACTAATAAATTTTAAAAACTATATCAAGACATTTAGAAGTGTCTAAAAAATAAATTTCTAATTTTTTAAAATTTCGGCAAAGTTCCGTCTATTTTTAGATCAATCCATTTTTTTCATATTGACCTGTTTAACAAGTTTATTATAAGTTTCTAAACAAATTCATCTCCCAATTAATCCAAAAGGAGTTTATATATAATTATCTCCAACTTATTCAAAAAGACAAATATAGTTTTCCCAATCAATCAATGGCTATTCGTATTATAGTCGCACAACAGTCTAGTTTCTTCAATACCATACTAATTAACTGAGAGTGATTAAATCATACATAGTAATTAGATTTACTTGCTCTGCTCGCATACGATCTAGCTGGTCCCTATAATGAGTCAAAACATGTATCGGTGTCCGGTCTAGTGAGAACCTCGTCCGCCACCTTTATTAAATAAATGAAGGGTGTCAAATTTTAATTCGTATAATATATTGACAATAGTCTTGTTATAAATCAACAAACCTGGCTCCGTGTGGTGGTCTATCAATCGAATGAATGAGCTCGTCCTCAGCAATAGCTATATCGAGCCGACGAGGGCGAATATGTGTCAATCTCTCCCAACACCATAACTAACAAAAATTAAATCACAATATATTATTGAACATATAAATTCAAAATATAAGATAAAAAATAGAAAAATTTAGCCTTAACATATACCTGTAACAACACTAGTGGACCGGCAATTTGCTTTGATTTTATACGCGTGGCTCGACACATCTCCCTGTACAACATGGCAAGTGCGGCACTACCCCAGCTATAATGGCCCACCGTATTTAAATCCTAAAGCAGTGGGAGTAAAGAAACTTTGACATATGCTGATGACTTGTCCGCCAAAACAGAACCGCCTAGCGATTTAATAATCCACGCAAGTGCATATCGCTCGATAACAACATCATCAACATCATGGGTAGGTACCTCTCCAAATGTATCGACTACCCAAGAAAGCTTCAACTTCGATCTCCTAAGAGCGTGGTCCGGTGGTCGGATGCCCAATACACGCTCACAAATATCGGCCGGAGGGGCATCCAATGGAGGGCCAGTAACTGCATGGCCATCAATTGGTAATCCAATCAGTACGGCGACATCCTGGAGTGTGACACTGCACTCCCCAACTGGTAGATGAAACGTGTGCGTTTCTTGCCGCCATCGCTCTACCATAGCCGTAATGAGTGTGTGATCATACTGGATGTAACCTATGCGGTACAACCCGTAAAAGCCAGCTCGTAGTAATACACGTTGTACCCTCTCAGGAAGGATAATATGCTGTCCATCAGGCCCAGTAAACTCAGTAGCACTCTTACGAGGCTCCAACAAAACAGGATCATGGCCGTCCCATATAGCGGACGACCTATGATGCTCCTGTAAATATAATACACGCCGATCCTCAGGACCAGGATCCATCGACCAAAACCTGTTTCATATACGTGTTCATTAGAAAATATGAACATGATGTTCCGGAATTGGAATCAGAGTTTAAAGACATTTCTGCGAAAAATAAAACATAAATACAATTTGATATTACGTTTAAACATGAAGGCTAATTTGTAATTTAAAAAGATTAATGCATACTTTCTTAATGGGCACATTTTTTATTCCAAGTACTTCATATAAACTTAATAGCGGTTTTAGTTTGGTATTATTTTTAAACATTAATGTTAAAAAATTACGAGAGATTAAAAAATCCATATAGATGTTATAGAAAACCAAACAAAAATATTGAAAAAAAAAAATGTTCCTTTAAATGTTCTTTTTTCCTAATAATTGAAAACAAAAAAAAATCTATATAGTTGTTCTATTGTTTGGGTGTTGGTAGAAGCACCCAAAAAATAATAATTTAAGCATCCATCCTTAATTTTCAATATTTTTAAGGCTCCCTTGTTGATTAAAGCACCCTAATAAATTAACAAGTTAACACTACCTAAATTCAAGAATTATTTTCACTAATCTACTCAAATATATATGGTTTGAATTATACCTTTCTCTTAGTATGCAATAGAGGAAAGCAACTAAAAGACATTTTTTTAAACTCATATAGAAGCGTTAATGTCATAATAACACTCTTACTAATAATAGCACCTTAACAAAAGAATAGAATAAGCATAATTGACAATACCAAGAATAGGCATAATATAATTTTATTAATCCATTACTTGTAGAAGAATAAGAGAGGGGGCTGTACTTAAAAATAAGGAAATCTATTTTTAAATATGACGGTGCTTTTACCGGAACTCCTTTTTGTTTCCCAATATTATTTTTGAAGACATCTACTAAAAATATGTTCTTAATAATAAATATAATCCTATCTAAACCAATGCTAAACACCTCTAATTGAAGCCAAAAAAAAAATCCGAACAATTGCTTAAATGTAAAATTTGATTACTTTTCAAATGGTTCAGTTGATTTTAGTATGAATTTTATTCTAGATGGCAACCGACCTCTTTTTCTTACACAATTTTGAAAGAAAATAAATTTTATCATTACTGGGGGACCACTAAAACTTTGGCTCTAAATTATATAAAATCTCACTATTTCAAAAGTTATACAAATTGCGGCTATACGAATCTACAACCAAATTTCGCTCCAAAAAAAGTTAACCCCTTGCCCCCATCAGAATTAATTGCTATACCGTTATAATCCATACACACGTTGTCTGAACCATACACACACTATCGGAACCCTTACACAAGAAAAACCCCAAACCACGATTGAAACCCCCAAAACACCACCCAAGTTCCACCACCGAAACCTACAAACCAACACCACAACCTCGAAATCAGCACCGAAACCCCCAACCCACCACCACTGAAACCCCCAATCATAGATACATACATACAGCCACGGTCACAAGCACAAGCACATTTCTATTTCAAAATTCGACCATCACCACCAACACAACCTCGAAACCCCCAATCCCCAACCCACCACCACCGAAACCCCCAATCATATATACATACATACAGCCACAAGCAGAAACTCATTTCTATTTCAATATTCAACCATCACCAGCAACACAACCTCGAAACCCCCAATCATATATACATACACAAATACAAGCACAAGCACAATCACATTTCTATTGCAATATTCAACCATCATATATACATACATACAAGCACATCATCCAATGAAGAGGAGAGAGTATCATGTACCTCGAGAAGGACCGATGGAGAAGATAAATTTTAACCAGTGGACAGCGCCGGCGGAGTCCGAAGGAAGGAGGAAGGAGGAAGGAGAGGGAGGAGGAAGGAGGAAGGAGAGGCGAAAAAGGAGCAAGGAGAGCTGGAGCAGGAGTGCGGAGGTAGGAGAGGAGAAGTAGGAGCAGGTTTTGTTCACGGTGAATGACGGATGCGGAGGAAGAAAACAGGAATTTTGAAAAAGCTGTAAAACCGCGATCACAAATCGCGTTTTTACCTGTAAAATTAATTCTCTTGAACTTGATTTTATTGATAAAATCGATAGTATCAATCTCGATTTTATGTTTCAAAAATTTTCCACTGCAAAAACGCGATCTCAAGTAGCTTTTTTTTGCCAAAAATAAATATATTAAACCTCAATTTTAAAACAACCCCTTTTACACAAATATCTTCAAAACAACCTTATTTTGCTAAATAAGTTATAAAATAAGCATAGTTGTAAAAAAATTCCACTTTTTCAGTTTAAATGGGGCAGGTATCAAAATCCATCAATGTAGTGCGTGTGAGTCACTCGGATTCGAAGCTTCGAACTTTATCAATGAAAAGCTTGGAGTGGGTTTCTTAATAAGGGAGAAATTTAAAATTTTCTCTTTTTTTTTTCTAAAAAAAAAACCTATGACCTAGTTCTTTCTTTATTTAGAAAATAGTTAATTTTTCTTTTATTCAAAGACTAGAAAAGAAAAAAATTCATCTGTGTTTTATTTTTTTTACAAAATTAACGAATTTAAGAAAAAGCACATAACTTTAAAATTGACAATGTTGTACTAATATAAATCTTTCTATACGTATCTCATGTAAATTTTTGCTTTTAATTAGTGTTCAACTATTGGCTCATCTAGTATTTAAAATACAACTTTAATAAATGTATATTTTGGATAATGGTGCATGTAAGAGGTGGGTATCTTATTTACGTTCCCGTATCACTATCAATATTTTTAAAAATAAAAATGAAATTGGTTCACTATGCCACCCGGTTGATTTGGGGGCAATACCTAGTTACTTTATAATAGAACGCATATTTTGGATAATGGTGTAAGTGGCGTCTTAATTTGAACTAAGGGTGTGTTTGACTGGCTATATTTTTCATAGCATCTTAATTGGCTATATTTTTCATGAAAAATATGGATTTTTTACCTAAGTTGCCACTTTTGTGTTGTTTAATTATCAAAATTTTTCTGGTAATTAAACTCCCACTTTTAACATTATTCATGTACTTTTTCATGTAAACAAAGAAAACATTTTCTTTTTTTTTTGGAGGGGGGGCTTGTATTTATTTTTTAGGCAATTGTACAATTTTTGAGACAAAATTTTACCCATTTTTTACATTAAAAATGCTATAACTTAAACTATAAAATTTAAATTTTAAAAAAAAAAAAAAAAATAAAAATTTATAATCTAAAAATAGATCAAATCAATTAAACAAGATTATCATGACTATAAAATTATGTTAAAAAAAATACCCATAATATTTTTTACATTAAAAACGCCATAATACAACTAATATTTTTTGTGTAAAAATTAAGATAATCAAACACATTTAATTGATATTTTTCTTATAAAACATTCATTTTAAACAATTTAATTACTTAAAATACATTTTTTTTCATATAAATTTTATACTTATAATCAAATGCGCCCTAATATTGCAATATATCCACTAATATAAGTCTAGTCGGAAAGGTTGGTATAATTAATTATTGAGCCAGTCATATATTCTGAAGTGGACCAGTTGGCTGTAAAATGAAAAGATAAAGTCATATATTCTGAAGTGGGCCAGTTGGCTTGGCTTGGCTTGATTTTTCAAAATGATTGCCGTTTTCAAACTTTTTTTATTCTCTATATATATAAATATATGTACGGTCAGATAGGTGCAGATCGAATTGATTTTTTTTTTACAATAATTTTGGATTATAAAAAACACTCTCAAATATTTTTATGACAAAAATTTGTTTCATTACAAAAAAATATTTAATTAAATATTTTTTTTTCTGATTTTCACCATTTCAAATATGTTTCATTACTTTAGTAATTTGACTTGCTTGTAGTTCTTTATATTTAATCTCAAATAACTTTATTTTAAACACTACCATATTTATTTCTAAATTAAAAAATAATTTTTATTTATATTACAAATATGTCATAATAACTTTGAGTTCTTGGATCAAAACATAAAACATTCATATTAAATCTTGGCCGCCCGTTGATCTAATTTATATAGAGTCGCAAAATGTTAAGATCGATCTGATTTATTAATAGAGATATATCCTACCAGTAGGCTCTTTACCCAGTACCTTTTGAATTTTATATTTTTTTTGGAAGACTTGAATTTTAAACAATTGAATTAATGTAATCTACTATCAATTTCATAATAAAAATCTCCCTTGAATTTTTAAAAATTGAATTAATGTAATCTCCCTTGAAAAAAGATTTAAAAAGTATAAAAATAAAGTGGATTTTAAATTGATTTTTTTTAAAAAAAAAAAAATTAGAAATACTAACCAAACGGGCCCTAATTTCAAGTTTTCAACTAGTTAATGTGCTTAAAAGTTTGGCTTGGCTTGGCTTGATTTTTTAAAAAGGTAGTCGTTTTCAAACTTTATATATATATATAGATTTAATTAAATATTTTTTATTTCATTTAGTTTTTGTTTATTGTTTTTCCCCTTGTCAAATCTATTTCCTCGTTGACTTGTTTGTAATTTTTCATATTTAATCTCAAATAACTTTATTTTAAACCCTAACATATTTATTTTAAAATTAAAAAAAAATCTATAATCAACATTTATATTACAAATATGTCGTAATAAATTTGTGTCGTTAGATAAAAACATAAAGATTCATATTAAATCTTGGCCACCCGTTGAGAACAAAAATATATAGAGTCGCAAAATATTAAGATTGACCTAATTTATTAATAGAGATATATCCTACCAGTAGGCAACGCGAGTCCCCTACCCAATACCTTTTGAATTTTATATTCTTTTTGAAAGACTTGAATTTTAAAATATTGAATTAATGTAATATACTATCAATTTCATAATGAAAATCTCGCTTGTATTTTGCATTGTGTAAAAATATTATATTTCAACCTACTCAATTATTAAAACTTGGTTTATTTGTTATGTTTCAACTTAATTTTTACTTTGTCTAAATCTCTTAGTTCAAAAAGAAAACGAAAAAGAAGGATTTGAGATACAAAAAGAGTAATACAACAGGTGTGGATTCATTTTAATATTGGATTTTGTCCTATTAATTCTATATATATTATGAGGAACAAAAAGTTAAAATTTCATTTGTAATGTTATTCTACCCCATCAAGGATTCGTAAGTCATAATTATTATTTAAATTAAAGGTTACTTACTAAAGTTTTATACTTAGACATACATATCATATAAATTTAAAACATAAAACTAAAAATTCAAATTTAATAATATTTATAAATCTGAAATATATTCACCTAGATCTATCCATGAAATGAGGTTGGTTAAGAATACCAACCAAGTTATGAGAAAAAATCTATTGAATACGAACGTTGGCATTTTGTGAAGGAACCCCGTGTGAATGCAAATTTATTGAATGGTCAAAATTCAAACTTGTATTATAATACGAATGAACTTTTATTATTATAGTAAATTTCAATTTATAACTGTGAGGGTCCACTAATATAACTTTTATTATTATAGTAACTTTCAATTTATCACTGTGAGGGTCCACTAATTAATATATGCCTAGTGAGACAGATTGGTGCAATAAATTAATGAACCACGTATTCTTAAGTGACAATTTATCACATGGCTTGATTTTTTAGAAACATGGCCGTTTTCAAACTTTCTTTATTCTATATATATAATTAAATATTTTTTATTTCATTTAGTTTTTATTTTTGTTTTTCGCCATGTCAAATCTATTTCATCACTTCAGTAACTTAATTAACTTACTTGCATGTAGTTTTTCATATTTAATCTTAAATGACTCAAACAACTTTATTTTAAACATTACCAAATTTATTGTTAAATTAAACAAAAATTTATAATTATCATTTATTTTACAAATATGTCATAATAACTTTGAGTCGTTATATAAAAACATAAACATCCATATTAAATCTTCGCCACCTGTTGATCTAATTTATATAGAGTCGCAAAATATTAAGATCGACATGATTTATTAATAGAGATATATCCCACTAGTAGGTTATGCGAGTCCTTACCCGATACCTTTTGAATTTTATATTCTTTTTGGAAGACTTTAATTTTTAAAAATTGAAATAATGTAATCTACTATCAATTTCATAATGAAAATCTCGCTTGTATTTTGCATTGTGTAAAAATATTATATTTCTACCAACTCAATTATTAAAATTTGGTCTATTTGTTATGTTTCAACTTTTTTTTGCTTTGTCTAAATCTCGTAATTCAAAAAGAAAAAGAAAAAGAAGTATTTGAGATACAAAAAGAGTAATACAACAGGTGTGGATTCATTTTAATATTGGATTTTGTTCTATTAATTCTATATATATTACGAGGAATAAAAAATTAAAATTTCATTTGTAATGTTATTCGATCTACGTACCCCATCAAGGATTCGTAAGTCATAATTATTATTTAAAGGTTACTCACTAAAGTTTTATACTTAGACATATCATATAAATTTAAAACATAAATCTAAAAATTTTAATTTAATAATATTTATTTATAAATCTGATTATATCTATTCACCTAACTCTATACATAAAATAGGGTGTTCTTAAATACACCCACAAAATCAGTCTTCTCACCTCCATCAAATCTTTAAAAAATCTTGCACTTCACCCAGCGGTGGAGTGAGTTTACTGAAACAATACAGGGACGATGAAATTTTTTCACTAAAAGTAAAAATATTAAATAATATTAAAATTTTATTTAATATAAAACATAATAAATAAAATTTACATCGTTCTTAATAAATTTTATTAAATATTTCATTAAAATAGTACCTCCAAGATATAAAATGTTAATTGTCATAAATTCAGTTTTAGTAATTATATGATATATAATCTTTTACTGTCCATTGCTCTTAAATGGTTATTATTCATATTTCAAATTTATTTACAAATTTTATTTTTATCTTTATCAAATAAGTAAATATAAGACTTAATTCACTACACCAAAAACATTAAAAGATCAATTTGTTGTATGTTAATATATGTTATCTTTTGTGAAAAGGGGAAAAATGGATTGGAAAAATAAAAAAGTTTTCATAAAAACAAATCATTTATTAAAATATTTTGTTACTTTCGATTTCTATGATATTTAATTTTTTGGAGACTAAAGAAAACGATTTCCTTACAAAATATTAAAATGATAGAAATTTTCTCACCAAACTATTTCCTTTTTCAATATTTTTTACGAGTAATTTTAAGAATTTAAATATTGAAATAATAAAAGTACAACATACAATACTTAATTATTTATTTATTTATTTATTTATGACATATTAGGTACATGTTAACACTACCTTTCTTTAACTTTAACATTAGATAACTAATATGAGGTTTATTGATCGAGCTCTGTATGCACGCACAAATAAAACATTGAATAAATTAAGAAAAACATCATTGAAAATGTTATTGTGAGTGAAAATAAAAGTCTAGTGCTCTATATAAAATTATGAGGATACTTATTATAAGCTTACTTTTATGAGATGTATGTAACTAAGTGAAAATAGTGTATGTTTGTTTGTTGAAAAGAATGTAATTTTTTAATTAATTTTTAATTTTTAAAAATTTAAGTGGGTGAGAAGATAAATTAGTAGTGATTTTTTCAAAGTATAAAAAGCGTGATGAGAAGAAAGGGTTTTACTCTATATTTTTAGTTTAAGAATAACGTAACTTTAACTTTTAATAAAGTGAGAATACAAAATATGTAAGTGCATTTAAAAACACCCATGAAATAAGGCTGGTTAAGAATGACCTGTTTTAACTTGATTGGACTAGAAAAATATTAGTCAAAGCGAATAGATAAGTACGCTCTCTTTGTATTGTAGGGTGGGGGAACCATATATGAGTGACCATTAGGAGTGTTAAAGTTAATCCAAAAACCGACCGAACGAACCGAACCGATCCGGATCAATCCGCAAAACCCTAAACCGAAAAAAATTGAAACCGAAAACCAGAAAACCGAACCGAAACCAAAAAGTTTGGTTCGGGTTTGAGGCAAGCTAGTTCAAAACCGAACTAAACCGAACCGAATTATGTATAAGAAAAAAAAATGTTAATATATACTCTAAGGGCACACATTAATTATACTACAATACAAAAAAAATGAACTTTTATAAGAATATATTTCTTATTAATTGCATATTATGATAATCTTAAAAAAAAATAGTCATTAACGCGTGCCTTTATTATTTAATTAACTACGCAATGCTAAGATTTTTTTATCACATACATGATAGAAAGATAATTCATCATTTTATTTAATGTGTTTCATTCTTATAAATATACAAATAAAATTGTAATTAAATAGAAAACATGGTATTTATATGTTGCTCCTTATTTCTAAAAAATCATGACTTTAATTTGAATATGAATCATTCTTACATTACTATTAGTATTACATTTTTATGTTAAATTGATTAAAAAAAAATGTCAAAACCGAATAAAACCGAACTGAAAAGTTTGGTTCGAGTTTGGGTTTCGAAGATTAAGAAACCGAAGCCGAATTTTTATATTTGATTTGGATTTGGGGTACCTTACTTTCTACCCCGACCGAAACCGAAAACACCGCTAGTGACCATTCCCATGGGGGAAGCATTTAATTCTTTAAAACTCACGTTTTCCAATTTGATTTGTATATAGTATATTATTTTTCTTTTTTCTTATTAAATCTTGGCCATGTGTTGAAAACAAAAATATATAGATTCATAAAATAATAAGATTGACCTGATTTATTAATAGAAATATATCCTACTACTAAGTTACGCGAGTCCCCTACCCAGTAACTTTTGAATTTTATATTCTTTTTGAAAGACTTGAATTTTAAGAAATTGAATTAATGTAGTCTACTATCAATTTCATAATGAAAATCTCACTTGTATTTTGCATTTTATAAAAATATTATATTTCAACCAATTCAATTATTAAAATTTGGTAGGTATATTTGTTATGTTTCAACTTAATTTTTATTTTGTCTAAATCTCGTAATTCAAAAAACAAAAAGAAAAAGAAGGATTTGAGATACTAAAAGAGTAATACATCAGGTGTGGATTCATTTTGATTTTGGATTTTGTTCTTTTAATTCTAGGGTAAAAAACACTAAACCCTCTAAAACTATCACTTTTTAGCACTAACCACCCCCTCTCCCCATCTTCTAAAAGTGACACTAAACCCCCTTAAATTATTAGATGTTATCACTTAACCCCCAAAATTACATAAATGCCCTTGTACAAAGTTGGATTTAGTGTCAACTTTGTACAAGGGCATTTATGTAATTTTGGGGGTTAAGTGATAACATCTAGTTTAAGGGTGTTTAGTGTCACTTTTAGAAGATTGGGGGGGGGGGGGGGGGGGTGTTTAGTGCCAAAAAGTAATAGTTTGAGGGGGGTTTGTGTTTTTTACCCATTCTATTCTATATATATTATGAGTAACATAAAGTTAAAATTTCATTTGTAATGTTATTCTACCCCATCAAGGATTCGTAAGTCATAATTATTATTTAAATTAAAGGTTACCTAACTAAAGTTTCATACTTAGACATATATATCATATAAATTTAAAACATAAATCTAAATCTAAAAATTCAAATTTAATAATATTTATAAATCTGATATATATTCACCTAGATCTATGAAATGAGGTCGGTTAAGAATACCAACCAAAGTATGAGTAAAAATCTATTGAATACTACGGCTCTGTTTGAGTGCAAAGATGGAAAAAGAAAATAAATTTAGTTAGTTTGTGTGAAAAGATAGAAAATAAATAAGGTGAGAGATGTTACTCATTTTATGAGTATATATATCCTCCATCCTTCAATATTTTTGGTGAAAAATTTTTACTCACCACCAAGCAAAGAAAATTTCTTCATGGAAAAACTTAAAAATCAAGAAGATATCACCTCTATCACTCAAATTATTTTCCATCTTTTTACCAAAACTGACTCAATTTATTTTCCTTTTCCAGCTTGCAATCGAACGGAGCTTACATAAATTAATTACAAAATTCAAAGTGTTTGCATTTTGTGAAGGAACCCCATGTGAATGCAAATTTATTGAATGATCAAAATTCAAACTTGCATTTTATCAGCTTCAATTTCCCCCTCTTCAGTAACATATATACTACGCGCTTTCCCCCCTGATGCCGGGCCCCTTTCCTCTTGTTAGGGTCGAATATATATATATTTTTTTAATTAAAAAGAATGAATGTATTAATTTTGGCAAATTAGAATAGCTTAGTTCCTGTTTGGTTAGAATTTTAATTATTTAATTTAAAATTTATTTTTAAATATAATTCTTTAAAACTGACCTTTTTCAATTTGATTTGTATATATAGTACATTAATTTTCTTTTTTCTTACAAAAAATATAACCTTTTTTTTAATGTACTTCTTAAAATTTTCTAAAAAAAAAACAAAAAAAAAATTGTTTTAAAATATTTCGTATACATTACTTTCCTCATTACCAACTTGCTCAGATTTTACCAAACATTGGCTAAAACATGTTCTTGGTTAGTTAAACAATTTAACACACTTGGTGTGTACCGCTCCATGTTCTAAATTCAAATTTTGAAATTATTATTTACGTAAATCTATGTATTTGATCATCATAAATTATTAATTAATATTGATAAGCACCCCGAAATTTAAGTGTCAAAAATTGCATTATATTATCTAATGTTGACATTTAATTGTTTTGCAGGTTCTTGTCTCAATTGATGTAATTAAATGTTTAACTTTGTTGAATATGTGAGATAGGACACCTAAAGTTGCTCGAATAGTTTTTAAAGAATAACTTTTTGCTCGGAACTCCGAATCATGCGTTTCTTGAGCCTAAAATCAAGAGAATTTCAAGAGCTACAACTTTCCAGTTCAACACTTTTCCTAATTCAGCCATCTTTATATCCGAAATTTCATTACAAAATTCCGGCAGCAAAAGAAAAAAAGAGAGAAAAATATCCCAAAAGTGTGTGTACCCACTCTCATATTTTTAATCACTCAACCCATAACCCAACACTCCACTACCTAGACAATGACCACATTATTCTCTTACACACCCCACTCTCTAGACAAAGTCTATTATTCTCTTACACCCCCACACCCCATTGTCTACTTTCATCATTAATATTCTCTCTCATTTTCTCACATATATTGATTGATATTTGTCCAAGAGAAAAGAACAACCATCCGAGAGTTTGAAAGAAGAGAGGAGAGCTTGGAGCAAGAGAGCTTGTTGTAGAGAGACAAAATATTTGAGTGCTACATATTTTTCTTCTTCTTGTATTATTGTTTCATTTTGTTGAAGAAGACAATATTGTAGAGTGTTGAGAGAAATTATTTTACTCACATATTTGGAGATATTTAAGGAGCTATTTTATTATTTGTTTTGTTCTTCTATCTTTACGGAAGGCTAATCTCTCTTTCAAGGGGAGAGATGAAGCCTCATTTTTATTTGTGATTTAGAATTTTATAATATTGTATAAATATACTCATTTGTGATTTTTCTTAAATAAGATCTTTGGATTACTCTACACACCATAGGTGATCCCATTTTGGTTTTTATACTTGACTTAAGAGATGAGCTACATACCATAGGATTTTCTTAAGTTCATTTTATTTTCCAAATGTATCTTCTAGTTCTTGAGTGTTAATGTGAGTGGGTGACAACCTTATATTATTATTATTTCTAAAAGAAGAAAATATAGATCTTGAAAGGAAAAATCTCTTATAAACAAATAAATTGTCAAATACTATTTGGTTAGCTTTTGGGTTCACTCTACATACCATAGGTGATTCCATTTTATCAAACTAGTATAGAATTTATTTTGGGTATATATGTGCAATAATATATTATTCTAGATCCATTGATAATTTGGTGGTGGATTCTTAAGTCTTGAAATCCCTACACTTTATTTCTCCAAAACAACTTTCTCCACTTGTATAGTATTAAAATTATTCTTAAGAAAAGTAAACATTTCTAAAAGATAAAAAAAAATGGTTTTTATTCTAAATCTATTATTTTCTCAACTTTGTTTTCATTGATTCATAAACAACTCCCGTGGATTTGACCCCTTACTACTACTATCTACGTTACTAATATATTTTCTAGGTACATAAGGGTTTTTGATCAAGCTATTTTTAGCGACGAAGATAGCTTCCTATCAAATGGCGCCGTTGCCCGGGAGTTGACACCAATGAAAATGACGTGGAGACTTTTTGAGATTTGTTAGATTTAGTTGTAATTATTTGATTTGGTTGTAAAAATTATTAATTTTTTTTTTTTTACATTTTGGACTGTTTAGAAACTGTAATATTTATTTATATGGTGTTCTGGGACTGCCCAGATTAAGTGTTACTAAAAAAAAAAATTGCAAAGGGAAACTGGACAAAATAGAGATTGCATTTTTGGAAGGAAAAAATAGAGAAGCGATCGGTAGCCACTCCAGTGAGCTCTTCCAAGCCTATGGTAGATTGACTAGTTGGTAATTAAGTGGTGCCTTTGTGACCCTCCAACGTATTAGTCCTTCGGCCCTGATTTGGGAGAATTTAATTGGTAAGCTTCTCGGACAATTTTTATTGTTCGTTACGATCAAATCTGGACAAGAGTAGGAGCACAAAATTTTCAATCAGGTGGTGTCAAAGAGCTCGCGCTTTCCCACCCGCGAATAATTAAAATTGACTACCCTTTCACTAAATTGAAGATAAGAATTGGTTATATGCTATCTAGGAATTCTTTCCTTTATTAGTGTACGTCAACCAATTAGGATTGTAGTCATTTTGTGTCCTATTTTCTTGAACCACCCATCTATTCTTTTTGGAAAGTCAAAATTTCACAATATTTATCTCATGGGATGCGAAAGTCCAAAAGGCTACTGAACCGATCACGTAGCAATTCAACTCTTGATTCACGAGATACGGATCTCTGTGATCTTATAGTTGACCTCACCCCATTTTCCATAGTCTCGAGTCCAAGTTCACCCACATCTCCCATCGTTCAAATTCCCCATCCGAAAATGGCGGAAGAACGTCCATTGAAGGACTACTTTGCTCCTATCACTGCAAATCCTCCATCTTGTATTGTCCTCTCGGCTACTACCGCAACTCATTTTGAAATTCATCCGGCGACGATTTCAATGTTACCCAGTTTTCATGGCTTAGACCGGGAGAGTCCATACCCTCACTTGGGAAAATTTCTCAATGTCTGTGCAACATTTAAAAACCAAAATCTAAATGATGAGAATGTTCGGTTAAGGTTGTTCCCTTTCTCCCTTCATGATAAAGCTTCTTTGTGGCTTAACTCTTTGCCCCAAGATTCAATTCGCTCATGGGATCAATTGGCCAAAAAGTTCATGTCTAAATTCTACCCAATGAATCGGACAAATGAAATGCGTCAGTCTATCCAAGATTTTCGTCAGAAAGACAATGAACAATTTTATGAAGCATGGGATAGATTTCAGGATTTCATTATCAAATGCCCTCATCACGGCATTGATAAAAGTCGTCTAGTCCAATGTTTTTATAATGGTCTCAGTCCCACTTCTCGTAACATGATAGAGTCCATGCACAAGGGAAAGTTCATGCACCTCACTCCCACTGAAGCCTACACATTTTTAACTGCATTAGGAGAAGATTCACAATAGTGGGATGCTTCTAATGAATTTTCTAGGTCTGACCCAAGTCTTAGAACTGGTGCTAGGTATGAAATCAAGAGTGACCCAGAGTTAAAGAACTTGATGCAAGGTTTCAACCAAGGTTTAACAGCTTTGACCAAAACAGTTGAGGCTTTAGCCTGTTCAATGCAAAAGCAAACTGTTGAACCTACTCCAGTCATGAGTGTCCATAGTGAGCCCAACACATTTCCATGCACTGTCTGTTTTAGTGTACACCATACCGCTCACTCATGCCTAACCTTCTTTCCTGAACCTGAGCCAATTATGGAACAAGCCTTTGAGTTCAACAACTTTAGAAAACCCAATTCAGCTAGTTTCAGCCAGACATACAATTCTGAGTGGAGGAACCATCCTAACTTCTCTTGGAAGCAAGATCAATCTTCGAATCCGCAGCATTCGCAACCTCAAGTTAGGGGTCCTCCAAGTTTCCAAGCCTAAGCTAGGCAGAACCCAAACCAGTTTCCAAATGATCGCCATCGTTTTTCGCATCAAAATGGAAACCATTCGGAAAATCAACAGATTGTCCATTCATCTAGTCAGTCTTATGGCTCTGTGCCTCAGTTAAGTGCTAGTAGAGAGTTGGTTTCTCAACTCCCATATGCTGCCCCTCAACAGCAATCGAAATCAACTCTTGAAGACCTTATGTTGCAAATTCTCACGCAGCAACAACAAACTCTTAATGCCCATACACAAAGAACCTCTCAAGCAATCCAACAAATGCAACAACAGTTGAGTCAATTGACTGCTGAGAGAGACAAGGGTAAATTCCCTAGTCAACCAATTGCTAATCCAAAAGGTAAAGAGCATGTGTATGAGGTTGGTTCCTTTTCTGGTCAAGACCAATTTCAAGGTGAGCTGAAGTCTGTCACCACCTTAAGATCAGGACGGCAAATTGACAATCATGTTGAAATGCCTAATGATTCCATTAAGAATGATACATCTGTCATTCCCAAATTCCCTCCTAGTGAATCAGAAGTTGTGGTTCAAGATACAATTTTGTCGAAGGAGGATTCCAAAGTTTCACTCAAGAAAAAAGAAGGGACTCAACCTAAGGAAACAATTTATGTGCCTCGGGCACCCTTTCCTGATAGGTTAGCATTGACCACCAAAGCGAAGCACTTAGATGAGATCAAGGAAGTGTTCCAAAATGTTCATATCAACATTCCATTCCTTATTGCCATCAAGCAAATCCCTTCGTATGCTAAGTTCTTGAAAGACTTGTGTACTGTCAAGCGGAGGACAAATGTCCCACATGATGCTTTCATAGCCGAATAGGCTACATCTGTTATTCAGTAAAAGACTGTTGTCAAATACAAAGATCCTGGTTGTCCTACGATCCCATGCAAGTTAGGTAACAAGTATTCAAATCAAGCGTTACTTGATTTAGGACCCAGTGTCAATTTGTTACCATATTCTCTCTACCAAGAGTTAGGCTTGCAAGATATGAAGCCCACTCGAGTCACTCTACAATTGGCGGATCGCTCTGTCAAAGTCCCCCGAGGAATTGTCGAGGATGTTTTGGTTAAGGTGTCTGACTTTTATTACCCAGTTGATTTCATAGTTTTAGACACCCATTCCTCTGATGAAAACTCCATCCCGATCATTTTGGGACGTCCTTTTCTTGCCACTGCAAATGCGCTCATTAACTGTAGGAATGGGTCTATGACTCTTACCTTTGGTAATTTGACAGTGGAAGTCAATATTTTTCAACTCATGAAATAGCCATCTGATGTTGAAATGGTAGAAGAAGTGTGTATTATCGATAGTCTTGTTCAAAAAATGGTGGACCATTCTTATCCTGATGACCCTATCCAACAATGTCTGAATTTTCTTGAATCAGATTTTGATTTAGATGATGCCATGGATAGTGTCAATTCTTTGTTAGACTCCACCACTTTAATAGACGTTGATAAATGGATCACTGAGAATGAAACTTGGACAGATTGCTTTGAATCTCTGCATCTTGAACCAATTCTTGGTATAGATACTGGCCCTAACAGTGTGGCTAAGTCTGATTGCGAGTCGATGCTTGCAACTATACTTGAAACTGAGTTCACCAATGTTCAGGATTCACTAAAAAGTTTGGACCTAAAGCCATTGCCTTCTGAGTTGAAATATGTCCATTTAGGTTCAAATCAAACTTATCCGGTCATCATTGCTTCCGACTTGACTTCCGAGCAAGAAGTTAATCTAGTCGATGTTCTAAGAAAGCACAAATCTGCCTTGGGTTGGAACATATCTGACCTTAGAGGTATCAGTCCGACTATTTGTAGTCATCGCATCCATTTGGAAGATGGTGCAAAAACTTCTCGTGAGCCACAACGTCGATTGAACCCAGTCATGAAAGAGGTTGTTCGATCAGAAGTCCTTAAGTTACTTGATGTAGGAATCATATACCCTATCTCTAACAGCCAATGGGTCAGCCCCATTCATGTTGTTCCAAAGAAATCTGGTATCACTGTTGTAAAAAACAGTGATAATGAGCTTGTCCCAACCAGAATCTCGACTGGATGGCGTGTCTGTATTGATTACTGAAAGCTAAATAGTGTCACAAGAAAAGATCATTTTCCTCTTCCTTTCATAGACCAAATGCTTGAGCGACTTGCTGGACATTCTTTTTATTGTTTCCTAGATGGATATTCTGGGTACAATCAAATTCCCATCGATCCTCAAGACCAAGAAAAAACTACTTTCACATGTCCATTTGGCACATTTGCCTATTCACGCATGCCATTCGGCTTGTGCAACGCACCTGCGACTTTTCAAAGGTGTATGATGAGCATTTTCAGTGACATGGTGGAACGATTCTTAGAGGTCTTTATGGATGATTTCTCCGTGTATGGCTCATCCTTTGACCAATGCCTTTCTCATCTAACCATGGTGTTAGAACGATGCCAAGAAAAGAATTTAGTTCTTAATTGGGAAAAATGCCATTTCATGGTAAAAAAGGGTATTGTTTTGGGACATGTAATCTCTTGCAAAGGTATTGAGGTCGATAAGGCAAAGGTTGATTTAATATCCTCTTTACTAGCTCCTAGGTCAATTAAGGACATCCGTTCCTTTTTAGGACATGCCGGTTTCTATCGGCGATTTATCAAGGATTTTTCTAAGATAGCCCGACCTTTGACTAACCTTCTTTCAAAAGACGTGCCTTTTGTCTTCAATGAAGCTTGTGTCACTGCTTTTGAGCGTCTTAAATCCGAGTTGATCTCAGCTCCGATTATTCGACCTCCTGATTGGGATCTCCCGTTTGAAGTCATGTGCGATGCATCTGATTATGCCATTGGGGCTGTTTTGGGGCAGAGAGTTAATAAACGTTCTCATGTGATTCATTATGCTAGCAAAACTCTCAATACAGCCCAACTCAATTACACAACGACGGAGAAAGAATTGTTGGCGGTTGTCTTTGCCCTCGACAAATTTTGTGCATACCTTCTTGGATCTCTAGTCACTGTGTACTCTGATCATTCGGCATTAAGGTGCCTTCTAAGCAAAAAAGATGCCAAATCTCGCCTCATCCGTTGGATCCTCTTGCTCCAAGAATTTAACTTGGCAATCAAAGATAAAAAGGGTACTAAGAATGTGGTCGCGGACCACCTGTCTAGAATAACTGCTATGTCTGAAAATGACCATTTGCCTATATCCGAGTCATTCCCTGATGAGCAACTTTTTGCTATTTCTCAGTTACCATGGTTTGCTGATATTGTTAACTTTCTTGTCACAAACCAAATTCCCATTCATTGGACAAAGCAAGACAAGTCCAAATTCATGTCCATGGTCAAATTCTATTCATGGGATGATCCTTTTCTCTTCAAATATTGTCCTGATCAAATCATCCGTAGATGCGTCCCCAAGTTTAAGCAAAATAAGATCCTTTCATTTTGCCATAACCATGCATGTGGTGGCCATTTTAGCTCGAAGAAAACTGCTGCAAAAGTTTTGCAAAGCGGGTTTTATTGGCCCACCCTTTTTCGCAACGCTCATGAATTTTGTAAAGCCTGTCCAAATTGTCAACAATTAGGACGACTATCTCGAAGGCATATGATGCCTCTTACTCCCATCTTGATCGTGGAGATTTTCGATGTTTGGGGTATTGACTTTATGGGGCCATTTCCCCAATCTCATGGTTTTAAATATATCCTTATGGCAGTCGATTATGTCTCTAAGTGGATAGAAGCGATACCCTGTTACACAAATGATCATCGAGTTGTTGTGAAATTCCTGAAAGAATATGTCTTTGCTCGGTTTGGTACTCCAAGAGCCATCATCAGTGATAACGGTACACATTTTTGTAATCGTATCTTTGAGAATCTCATTAAGAAGTATGGCATAACCCATAAACTTGCTTTGGCGTACCATCCACAAACCAGTGGTTAGGTAGAAGTTTCAAATCGTCAGATTAAGCAAATTGTTGAAAAGACAGTCAATCCAAGTAGGAAAGATTGGTCTTTGCGACTCGTAGATGCACTTTGGGCATACCGCACCGCCTTCAAGACTCCTATAGGCATGTCCCTTTATCGCTTAGTCTTTGGTAAGCCCTGTCACCTTCCAGTTGAACTTGAGCACAATGCATACTGGGCTATCAAGACCCTTAACTTTGATCTTGATAAAGCTGGTGAGCAAAGAAAGTTGCAACTCAATGAACTTGAGGAATTACGAAATGATGCTTATGATCTGTCTAAGAAATACAAGGACAAAATGAAATGGATTCATGATCATAGCAAATTGCGAAAAGAGTTTCATCCTGGGCAGAAAGTGTTATTGTATAATTCTCGCCTGCACCTTTTCCCTAGTAAATTGAAAACCAGGTGGGAAGGACCTTTCACTGTCCAATCCGTCACACCTTACGGTGCCATCACTGTTGAAAATCCGAAAGATGGTTCTACTTTTCAGGTCAATGGTCAAAGATTGAAACCATTCTTCGAGCTTAATTCATCTCTAGTAGAGCAAATTGACCTTGTTAATCCCATGTACCCTGAGTAAACATCATACTAAGGGGTTGTTGTTATCTTTCCGCCCTCTTTGTACTCTTAGCTCTATCATTTTTGAGGGTGTGTCCACTTTGTCTGGCTGAAGACATTAAACTTAGCGCTTCTGGGAGGCAACCCATTGAGTGTGTTTCTGAGTACTAGTCTTATCCTGTTTGGGGGTGGTTTTTACTAATCCACCCATGAGTTATATATGATAGACTTGTGCAATTGTTTTCGTGTCTTTTGCTTATCCAAATTCTGATGGATACTTTTCACGGTTCAACTTTCGAATCAGGTAATTACGGTAATTTTTCCAACCTTATGCTTACATTTATATATTTCATCTTTAGCATCGAGGACGATGTTCTCTTTGTTTGGGGGTGGGGTTTTACCAAATTAGTTCCCTTTTCGAAAACTAATTCAGAAGCAACACATTTTCATTTATAAAAAAAAAGATTTTTCTTTCTTTCTTTTAAAAGTTTTTGGCGATTCAGTATCTTATCCATGATGAGATTGAATGACGATGGTCCACTTTTAAGAAGTCAAGGAATCATAATGTCTAATGTTAGTCTTATAAGCTTTAACGATACCTTTATAGGCATATAAGCACTATCAATTCTTAGAGTTCACACGTCTTTGCACAACGGTAATATCTGTAGTATGTGATTCTCTAATGAGCTAAAAAGAATACTTGTGGAGACTTAAACCCGTGAGTTTAGAGCCTTTCACCTTGTAGAGAGTTATACGCAAACTCTGAGTCACAAGATGACTTAACTTCATTTGGATATCGTCATTAATATCGTTGCATGATCTCATTATTCTTTCATATTTGGCTGACCTCTGAGAATGAAATCCTTTTTGAGTTGTGAAACTTTTACCTAGTCAAAACAAAAATTGCTGCATTAAACCTTAGAGATGACATTAGGCCATCATTGCCAAAATAATCCTACCATTTATTTCATGACCAATTCTTGTGTTTGAGAAAAGTATGGTTGATCTGACAAACGAAATTATTGTTTTCACCGTGCAATCATTTCAAATCGCATAAAAAAAGAAAAAAAAAAGAGAGAAAAAAAAATGCGATCAACAATAGAGCGTGAAAACAAGTGATATTAGAAAAGTCCAAACTCCTTAAAAAAAAACTTGACATTCTCACATGGTGCGGTAGTGTTTGTTAAGGTAATATGTTTAAACAACTTGACATTCTCACATGGTGGTTGGCATTCCTTTCATGAGATCAAATTCTTTCCAATATCCGTCTTTCTTATTTATGCATATGAGTTATTTGCTTTGTGTGCATCTGCTCTTATCACTCACATGCAAAGAGAGAAACAATTAGCCACATCTCGGAGTGATTCAATTTTGAGAGAATATATCTAGTGAGATTTGAAGTCGAAGTGTAAATTCTATAAGGCAATATAGGGAATCACATCAAAATTATTTAAATGCTGATTGCAAACACTAAATCTTAAGAATGATTGTGCCATTTTGGTATTGTTTAGCATACAAGCTTCTATTAACTTCTATATATGGATGATTCATTGTCTTCTCTACAGCTGGATACTTAATATTTCCCTGAGGCAAAATAAGAGAAAGTATCGCCGAAAATAATTTTTTTGTAAATACGTTTTGGAAGTTTATGGGTGTCTTCACTGCAAACCCTTACGAGACTTCACTCGTCCTCTTTAGGTGACTTAGAGGTTTAAAAGGCTTGTTGCACATGCTCAGTGCAATCGAGAATCACCAAGGAAAGTGGTTCATTTTGGCTCCTTATCTATTATCTCTCTTTTTGCTTAAATCTATGTATTTGATCATCATAAATTATTAATTAATATTGATAAGCACCCAAAACTGTTATTTTAATTCCCTAAATGCCGAAATTTAAGTGTCAAAAATTGCATTATATTATCTAATGTTGACATTTAGTTGTTTTGCAGGTTCTTGTCTCAATTGATGTATTTAAATGCTTAACTTTGTTGAATATGTAAGACATGACACCTAAAGTTGCTCGGATAGTTTTTAAAACATAACTTTTTGCTCGGAACTCCGAATCATGCGTTTCTTGAGCCTAAAATCAAGAGAATTGCGAGAGATACAACTTTCCAGTTCAACACTTTTCCTAATTCGGCCATATTCATATCCTAAATTTCATTACAAAATTCCGGCAGCAAAAGAAAAAAAGAGAGAAAAATATCCCAAAAGTGTGTGTACCCACTCTCATATTTTTAATCACTCAACCCATAACCCAACACTCCACTACCTAGACAATGACCACATTATTCTCTTACACACCCCACTCTTTAGACAAAGTCTATTATTCTCTTACACCCCCACACCCCATTGTCTACTTTCATCATTAATATTCTCTCTCATTTTCTCACATATATTAATTGATATTTGTCCAAGAGAAAAGAACAACCATCCGAGAGTTTGAAAGAAGAGAGGAGAGCTTGGAGCAAGAGAGCTTGTTGTAGAGAGACAAAATATTTGAGTGCTACATATTTTTCTTCTTCTTGTATTATTGTTTCATTTTGTTGAAGAAGACAATATTGTAGAGTGTTGAGAGAAATTATTTTACTCACATATTTGGAGATATTTAAGGAGCTATTTTATTATTTGTTTTGTTCTTCTATCTTTACGGAAGGCTAATCTCCCTTTCAAGGGGAGAGATGAAGCCTCATTTTTATTTGTGATTTAGAATTTTATAATATTGTATAAATATACTCATTTGTGATTTTTCTTAAATAAGATCTTTGGATTACTCTACACACCATAGGTGATCCCATTTTGATTTTTATACTTGACTTAAGAGATGAGCTACATACCATATGATTTTCTTAAGTTCATTTTATTTTCCAAATGTATCTTCTAGTTCTTGAGTGTTAATATGAGTGAGTGACAACCTTATATTATTATTATTTCTAAAAGAAGAAAATATAGATCTTGAAAGGAAAAATCTCTTATAAACAAATAAATTGTCAAATACTATTTGGTTAGCTTTTGGGTTCACTCTACATACCATAGGTGATTCCATTTAATCAAACTAGTATAGAATTTATTTTGGGTATATATGTGCAATAATATATTATTCTAGATCCATTGATAATTTGGTGGTGGATTCTTAATTCTTGAAATCCCTACACTTTATTTCTCCAAAACAACTTTCTCCACTTGTATAGTATTAAAATTATTCTTAAGAAAAGTAAACATTTTTAAAAGATAAAAAAAAAATGGTTTTTATTCTAAATCTATTATTTTCTCAACTTTGTTTTCATTGATTCATAAACAACTCCCGTGGATTTGACCCCTTACTACTACTATCTATGTTACTAATATATTTTGTAGGTACATAAGGGTTTTTGATCAAGCTATTTTTAGCGACGAAGATAGCTTCCTATCAAATATAACAAATTACACATTTATGTAAGGATATATGTGTGTGTGTGTATGTACCTGTAAGGATATAAATTTGCAACTCGTAGGAGTGGAGATGGATTTTGTTGATCTATATGTTCAATGTTCTTCAGTTATCATGATTCGAATGGGTAGGAATCAGTCGGTCTATAATATTCGAGTGGATTTGAAAACTTTAGTTATCATGATTCGAATGAACATTGAATAACATCAATGCTCATTCAGTCTATAATATTCGAATGGACAGTAAATACGCAATTTATAATATTCGAATTGATCTGAAAATTTTGGCTGACATAATTCGAAAGGATATTGAATAATATCAATGTTCATTTAGTCAAAATACTTTATCATAGTAATTATAATGCGCATAAACTTTCATTACCATAGCAAATTTCAATTCATGATATACTAAATAAAACAGTTAACAATATAAGTAATTATGAGGAATACAATTACATAAATAATATTCAAATTTTATTAGCATGCTGATTTACCACAATTATAACAATTATATATTTAATTAGTCCATCTAGAAAATATATAATATATAGCAATGCATAATATTGTGTAAATTTGACTCTTTGCAGCAAGAGTTTGGGTACGTAGAGCAAATTCTTTTATTTTATTTTAAAGAATATTTTTGATAGTAACAATAACATAGAAAATGATATGTAAAATAATTGATTTGTTCGAGAGATTAAAAATTACGTTAAAATAATCAATATTAAATTAATTTTTTTTTGGTTGAAAAAAAAATCAAATTTAATTTATATAGTAAAGTAAAGAAGAATTAAAAACAATATGTAGGCAAATATGAATAAAAAGTTAAAATTTCATGTGTAATGTTATTTGATCTACCCCATCAAGGATTCGTAAGTCATAATTATTATTTAAATTAAAGTTTAATTAACTAAAGTTTTATACTTAGACATATCATATAAATTTAAAATACAAATCTAAAAATTCAAATTTAATAATATTTATAAATCTGATTATATCTAAAAATGCAAGTTTTATACTTAGACATATCCAAACTTGCATTTTATCATGAGGTTCAATTTTCTCAAGCAAGTTTGAATAAGTTGGTACGTCTTTGTGGCAAGAGTTTGGGTACGTAGAGGAAATTCTTTTATTTTATTTTATTTTAAAGAATATTTTTGATAGTAACAATAACATAGAAAATGATATATAAAATAATTGATTTGTTTGAGAAACTAAAAATTAATTTGAAATAAGATATGAATATTAAATAAATTTATTTATTTTAGTTGAAGAAAACAATCAAATTTATACAGTAAAGTATAGAAGAATTAAAAATAATATTTAGACAAATATACAAAATATGAAACACAAATAAGCTGAACAAAAGTAACCCTCAACTCATCAAAAAGAATATATATATGCTGAAGAAAAAAAACCCAATTCACACGCGTTTGATAACAAGGGGAATTAACGTGCATGATAATCTATATATATATATATAAATTTAATTAAATATTTTTTATTTCATTTAGTTTTTGTTTGTTTTTTGCCATGTCAAATCCGTTTCCTCACTTCATGCAGTAGCTTAACTTGCTTGTAATTTTTCATATTTAATCTCAAACAATTCAAACAACTTTATTTTAAAAAATACCATATTTATTTTTAAATTAAACAAAAATCTATAATTATCATTTATAATACAAATATGTTATAATAACTTTGAGTCGTTAGATAAAAACATAAACATCTATATTAAATCTTTGCCACCTGTTGAGAACAAAAATATATAGAGTTCCAAAATATTAAGATTGATCGGATTTATTAATAGAGATTTATCCTACTAGTAGGCTACGCGAGTCCTCTACCAGTACCTTTTGAATTTTATATTCTTTGTGAAAGACTTGAATTTTTAAAAATTGAATTAATGTAATCTACTATCAATTTCATAATGAAAATCTCGCTTGTATTTTGCATTGTGTTAAAATATTATATTTCAACCTAGTCAATTATTAAAATTTGGTGTATTTGTTATGCTTCAACTTAATTTTTATTTTGTCTAAATCTCTTAATTCAAAAACAAAAACAAAAAGAAGGATTTGAGATACAAAAAGAGTAATACAAAAGGTGTGGATTCATTTTAATATTGAATTTTGGTCTATTAATTCTATATATATTATGAGGAATAAAAAATTAAAATTTCATTTGTAATGTTATTCGATCTACGTACCCCATCAAGGATTCGTAAGTCATAATTATTATTTAAAGGTTATTTACTAAAATTTTATACTTAGACATATCATATAAATTTTAAACATAAATCTAAATATTCAAATTTAATAATATTTATTTATAAATCTGATTATCTTATTCACCTAGATCTATATATGAAATAAGGTTGGTTTAGATATATATGACGTATTTAACTTGATCAAAGTGGACCACTTTTATTCTTGATTTTTATTAGTCAAAGCCGATAGATAAGTACTAATGTTCTCTTTGTACTTGGGGGGGGGGGGGGGGGGGGGGGGGGGAGGGAACTGAGGGGTGGGTTTGTGTGGTATGCCCATGGGTAAGAGGAGAGGAGTTCCACTCTTCAGTACACTACGCACTTTCCCCCCTGATGCAGCGCCCCCTTCCTCTTGTTAGGGTCGATTGTTTTTTTTTTTTTTTAAATAAAAAAGGATGAGTCTACTAATTTTGACAAATAGAATAGCTTAGTTCCTGTTTGGTTAGAATTTTAATTATTTAATTTAAAATTTATTTTTAAATATAATTTTTTAAAACTGACTTTTTCAATTTGATTTGTATATAGTACATTATTTTTCTTTTTTCTTACAAAAAATATAATTTATTTTTTTTATGTATTTCTTAAAGTTTTCTAAAATACAAAAAAAAAAAAAATAAACAAAACGTATTCTTTTATTTGCATGAAATTTTAAAAATTGGTCAACCAAACACGGATTTTTTTTTAAAAAAAACGCCTAAAATATTTTTTGAAAACTCAATCATGTGTCACTAGTTTGCTTCATTTGATCTCCGAGGACTATCAACAATGCATATGAACTGAATTTAAACACATATATAAGGTGAATTTTAATACGGGTCAAGTTTGAACAACACCAAATTAGACTCATTGGGACAGAGATATTGGGAGGTATATGTTAATGCACCTAAGTTGGACTCATTGGGACAGACATATTGGGAGGTATATATTAAGGGTAATGTTATATGCACCCCTTTTTTATAGCCAAGATACCACAAAATTTACACGCTCAGTCGGTGGCACACCACCGAAATTGAACATTTGATTCGGTAACGTTTCACCGACTTGACCTAAACGGCAACTTGCCACCGAAATTGAACATTTGCTTCGGTAAACTATCACCGAATATGAACCTAAAAGTCGGCAACTTGCCACCGAATCAAATATCCTCTAATTATTTAGCCACAACACCTTCAATCACCCTAATTATGTGGTGTTTTGGCTACAAAATAGGGGTGTATATAACATCACCCTATATTAATGCACCTATTTGGTCACAAGGACAATGTTGATTGACATATATCTGATTGACTTTTGTAAGAACAGAACTGCATTTACTTCAGGGAAAAAAAAAGAACTATAACTGTACTTATCAAAAAACATATTGAAGCACAACTCTCACTCAAACCATCGCAATTGTATATATAAGTATACAGAGTTAGAGGAAGAAACACAGAGAGAGAGAGAGAGAGAGAGAGAGAGAGAGAGAGAGAGAGAGAGAGAGAGAGAGAGAGAGAGAGAGAGAGAGATGGCGGATATAGAGAATGGTGGTGGTGAAGACACTGCTGCTCAACCCTTGCAACTACAAAATATTTCTATCAGGTTGATTAGTTATTAGTTAGTTAGTGTATGTATGTATGTATTAGGTCCTTTTACCATTTTCCAGACAAATGTCTCTCTAGCTACCCGTTTCCGGCAGTCCAACTTCTGTGTAACTCTCTCTAATGATATTTACTGTTTACATGCACTATTAATATGAGTAGCCACCACGCCCACTCCCTCTAAATGTGTGATTGGAGCTATTAATCGATTACTTCGTACGTGTAGAACCATTCCATATATAGAAGATATAGTTTGTTTTGTTGATGCGAGACCAACGATAATATATATACAGTTAGGATTTGGTACGAACTAGTCTGTTCGTACGGACTGAACTTTTAGCGACTGTTATCGTTGCTAAAAACATATCTCCAATGTTTTAGCAACAAAAAAATGTTGTGACTAGTCCGTACTAATTCAACCTAGATGAACTTTTTTTATGAAAATTTGTAGAGATGATCTATATAATGAGTAGATTACCTCCACCAAATTTCATAAAATAATTCAACCTAGAAGTAGGTAACATGATCTATACGTGTATTTCCGGTTGTTAAAATTTTTGTTGATCTTGTCACCTTCTTCTAAGTTGAATTATTTTACGAACTTTGGTGAAGGTGATCTACTCACTATATAAATCATATCTACAAATTTATAAACAAAATTCATCTATTTACTCATCCAAATGAGAATTCCTTCTTTTTGTTAAAGTGAGAGAATTATACTATTGTATTATTTAATTTTTATGAAACTCTTGCATCCATTGAGTTAAAATCTTGTCTAATTTATTTATCAAGTTAAGAGTAAAAGAAAAACCGTACGTGCTAGCTTGGTCCTGAAATGAACAATATCATAAACATAACAAGCCCCATTTGACTTGGCCTTGGCAATTTTATATTCTCAATTTCTTTCCCTTTTTATTTATTTATTTATTTGGGACTGATTTGATAAATAATTGTTCTAATTAGTGAACCGGAATCAGTTCTGAGTTTTGCATTTCTTGCTGCAAACTTTGGCTTCATCGGATTACTTATCGAGCTCATCCAAGTGAGGTTCCCGGGCTCTCCCACTGCTTTTCAATGTCGCCCATTCAGCATGATAACTTCTTTGATATCACTGTGCCTCTACGCATGCGGGATAATGCTGAGGATTATAGTGAAAGCCAAAGACTTTCCCCGTTCTGTAACAATCTTCAACCATGCTATTGTCTACTTGGGAGTTCTCACTCCGGTATCCCTCGTATCCGCATTTCTCCCTTACAAGCCCCTCTGGCTAGGTTTTTTCATCTCTGTCCTCTTCTCAGCAACACTATCTCACTATTTTTTCCGAAACATAAAGGCTGATGTTATCAATATGTTGCCGTGTTTGCGCAAATTTGTCATCAATGGAATAGTAATATTCACTTGTCACTTCAAATCTGTTTTTACAGGAAGCTCTGGACCAAGAGACGAAGATACTAATATCATCCCGATATAGCTTTTCGGTTGTCTAAAACTACCATGGATCAAAAGCACCTATAGTAAGATGAAGAATCTAAATTGTGTAACTAGGGATCTTATATACGTATATACGTACATAGATTGAACTCTTATTATGCATATATATATATATGTTGTTGTATGTTGTATTATATATTTAAAGCACCTTCCCATGTATGGACCTTTCCAAACTTAGGAAGGGGGACTAGTTGAATTAATAAGTTGAAACTGTTTTGGTCTTTAAAAGAAATCATTTTGTCTCAGCTTTGGTGTCTTAATTTGAACTAATTGCAAAATATCACTTTCACTCCTTGAGGTCTTAGTCGATTCGAAAATATATGCATAGTGGAAAAGATTGAGATCATGTGGGGGAGTAAATTAATGTGCTTTCTCCCTCCCCATATTCTTAATATTCATTTGAATTTAAAATAAGAAGGATTTGAGATACAAAAAGAGTAATACAACAGGTGTGGATTCATTTTGATATTGGATTTTATTATATATTTTAATTCTATATATATTATGAGGAACAAAATTTTAAAATTTCATTTGTAATGTTATTCCATATACATTTTTGATGCTATATGAAAATACTTTATCATAATGATTATAATGCGCATGAACTTTTATTACCATAACAACTTTCAATTCATGATATACTAAATAAAACAATTAACAATATAAGTAATTATGAGGAACACAATTATATAAATAATATTCAAATTTTCTTAGCATGCTGATTTACCACAATTATAGCAATTATATATTTAATTAGTCCATCTAGAAAATATATAATATATAGCGATGCATAATATTGTGTAAATTTGGCTCTTTGTGGCAAGAGTTTGGGTACGTAGAGGAAATTCTTTTATTTTATTTTATTTTAAGGAATATTTTTGATAGTAACAATAACATAGAAAATGATATGTAAAATAATTGATTTGTTTGAGAAATTAAAAAATAAGTTGAAATAAGATATAAATATTAAATTAATTTTTTTTATAGTAGAAGAAAACAGTCAAATTTATACAATAAAGTAAAGAAGAATTAAAAACAATATGTAGACAAATATGCAAAATATGAAACACAAATAAGCTAAACAAAAGCAAACCTCAACTCCTCAAAAAGTATATAAATATATATATATATATATATAGGGATGCTTAAATGGTATATAAAGAGGAAAGAAAGAACGAAATTCAATTTTTAAGGACACAGCAGTGCAAATTATTGTTTATGCAGAAGGAAAAAAAAAAACCCCTAATTCACACGCATTTGACTTTTGAGGTCAAGTAGACCGTAAATTAATGTGCTTTCTCCCTCCCCGTATTCTTAATATTCATTTGATTTTGTTATATAGAATTAAAATAACAAAATTCAATATTAAAATGAATCCACACCTGTTGTATTACTCTTTTTGTTTCTCAAATCTTTCTTTTTTAATTCTATATATATTATGAGGAATAAAAAGTTAAAAATTTCATTCCCTTCAAGGATTCGTAAATCGTAAGTCATAATTATTATTTAAATTAAAGGTTACTTACTAAAGTTTTATACAACAGTTAGACATATCATATAAATTTAAAACATAAATCTAAAATTTCAAATTTAATAATATTTATTTCTCATCTTTTATTCTCATAATGATATTTTACATGCATTTGAACAACTTTTTTATTATTTTACTAGTTCTTTCCATTAGTAGATGCACATTTACCATAATAGTACATTTTGCAGAAAAGTACCACATGCAATATTTTCACTAAAATATCGAAACAAACTGGAACAAACCAAAATTAACGAAAAACCGAGCAATTTGATAATGGTTTTCATTTCAAATCCCAATTGATAATGGTTTTCAATAATTTGAAATCCAATTGATAAACGGGTAGAATTAGTATGGAGTTTCTTATTCTAATTTTAGTATTTTTTAAGATTTTTTTTTTTGATAATATTACTAATTCAGGCAGGGAACGTCCCGCAACAAAAAATTCTCTAGCCATACAGGGTAGATCTTCTAACCAAGTTACATAATTAGAGATTATCCTAGCATACTTGGCCAAGGAGTGAGCAACACGTACAATTACCCTCTCTCTTTGCAAAGAAAAAACTCATCCTATTACAGTCTCGACTCTCTTGCAAGATATTAGCGACAATCACACCACCTACTATCAAACCGACTAAAATCACACTCCTAAGACAAAGTGATTAACTTACCGCTCATTGAAAATGACCAATGATGTTAATTAGATGGAAAAAAAAGAAGAAGGGGGGGGGGGGGGGGGGTTTGCGGCGAAGTTTCCTCGTTATCTTTCTCTCCTCTCTCCACTAACATATATTATCTAATAACTAATATTAATAACGGAAGAACTCCACCATATGTCGCCAAGTGTTGCGTTTACATCTAGCCACGTGTCCCTGCAATTTCCTTTCACGCCTTTTCGCATCACATCGTCGGTTAGTTTTAGGGTCCTTTTGAGGGTTTTCATATTTGCTGGTGTCTTTTTGTTATTGAAAGTGACTTTTGTCATCCTTTTCACTCAAGATCGTAGCCGGTACAGATGATTTCACCACTCTCGATTCTCGCCAATGGCATTGCGCCATTGCCACCCTCAGTATCCATCTCCCTCTCTGAACGCCATTGATATAGGTTGGGTTTTTTGTTCTTTACTCTATCAATTTATTTATGTACATTCATAGTTGAAATGATTTTTTATGAGATTTGAAGCACATACATACATGAATGAAATTGATTTTTATGAGATTGGAAGCATAAGTTTGATGATTTACCGTTAATTAGTTTCTCTTCTTTTTTTTTTTCAATTATGGACCATAGTTTTTTGTACTATATTGTGTTATGGAAGTATCCCATTTTGGGCCACATATCTGCAATAAAGACCCCCTCTTTATGCTATTTTATGCGCTTCGATTAGATAGAAGGGGCTAGGGTTTTACTACAAGCGTATTCGTTTTACTAGCATTTTCTCTTACGGGATTCAATGGAACAAAGTTTTTCTTCTCCATCTTTACACCTAATCTCTTTCCAGAATAGTTTAGATTAGGATTATATTAAATACATGATATTTCCTTCCACTATTCCCAAATTGATTGATATTCTTCGTATATATATACACACTTATACATATCTTTCTTTTTTGCATTTTTCCTTCATTTACGACTCAAATTCAGTCTTTTTACTCTCCCTTCTTTGTTGGGTTCAATTTGAGAAGCCAAGCCAAATTAAATGAACATATATAAATTACTGTGCAATGACGTTGAAGGTCAAAGCATAGAGGTAAACTAAAATATCCCTTTAGAGTTTTGGTAACATTAAAAACATCTTTTTATTATTTCTACTTCCATTCTCACATACTGAGAATTATTATGTCTAAGGTTTGAGTTTCAATTTTTTTTGCTACATTATTTTTTCTGTTAAAATATTGATTATGTATTTGAATTCCGTTATAGTTTGATTTGGCAACCTTATGTTTGAAACAATTGCAGGATTTGCCAAATTGGTCTTAGGAGTTGGCGTATTACACAAACCCCTTGAACATATACCAAAAGTGATAGGTTCTTTGTGCTATCTTTTATCGCATATTGATATTTTCATTCGCAGTTTATATTGATTTTGGTGATAGCATTTTTATCAACAACATTATTACTTAATTTTTATCAATTTATATATTGTTCATCTAGATTGTAACAAAAGTTTAGTTTAATTCTTAGAATAATAAAAGCAAGTTCCACACATTCATTGCCATCGGAAATGAACATTTCAATTTGTGTAAGATATATGCTTGACAAATTATTAATTTTCATAAATTTCTAATTATTGTTGTATTTTGCCAGGCTTTTTGTGCCTTTCTCAAATATTGATGTTGAGAAAAAGGAATATTGGTGTATATTACTATATTATAGAAGATTGTTGGACAGATTTCAAGTGACAATCATGTTTTTAGGTACACACACACACACACATATATATTACTTTTTTCTATTAAAGATTCATTTGTTTTCGGTACTTTATAACCCTCTTATTTTTCAAATTGTCTGCGAGAAAATTTTGATATCTATGGTTTAATAGTTTCGTCATTGATAAAAACTAAATCTATCTTTCTCTGGCCTTTGTTATTTCTTTTCTCACACTATATTTATTGTTAGACTTCAAAAACAGAAGATCAAAAATAAACAAATGAATACTTTGTTTGTATTCTCATATATCTTTTCTTTACCTTATCAAATACAATACGCAGTAATATAGAATCCTCAACGGTATTCTTTTTGTATGTACAGTGAGCTTGAATTGCTATTATGATTTTTTTACTTGATTATAAAATGAAAATGAAAATTTCTTATGTTTGTATTGTTAATTTCTTCTACTTTGGTCACGAGAGGCATTAAGAGTTGTGATTAAGATACTATAATGCACTTTTTTTTTTCTCATTTTGTTTAATCTTCTCTATGACATTAATTTGATTATATGTTTTAATGAAGAGCAATTGGGTAATTTGCCTATTCCTATGATTTGTTTGAAAATTTATTATTTTATGTAACATTTGCTTTACTTCTTTGACATATTATTTTTTGATTTCTGCAGCTTTTACAAAAGGTCTATATGACTATGTCATTCATTAATTTTATCACTTGGGCCAAGTTCCATAAGGTAGAAACTCTAGCTGCTACATAACATAAGTCCCTTTTCAAGCTCATTCATCTATTTAAAGCTACTCCCTCAATTCCAAATTGAAATTTCACAATTTTTGAAAGTCTCCAATTAAAGTCCAACTTTCTTTCTACAGCATGATAAATGTACACAATTCCATTATGATCAATGATAATATCCAGAGAGCATGAAAGTTTTAAATATGAAACTCTATATTTTGGTAGTACTTTTGTTCTGTTTGAGTTTACAAGTATGGAAGTCTCATAAACATATGCATAATGTTGAGGCCATTCTTTTTATTTGTATTTTATGATAGTATGGCATTTTATCTAATTTTGAACAAATTGTCTCATTCTGCACGAAGAAGATGATTTAAAATTCTTAAAATTTCTTTTTATGTTGTCCAACACAGACGATGGTACGGTGGAATGGTGAATTGTAATGTTCTCTGTCATATTATATTTGTAGCTTTAATTAGTTGTTGGTTATTTTGTAACGATGTTGTTCATTTTTATTTTCAAAAGTTATATGGAGTTCAATGTAATTTTCCTTCTGCTAGACAAACTTTTGTATAAAATTGTTAAAGCTTTGAGTTGGTACACTTTACATTTTCAGCATATTTCATTTTTATGTTTTTTGACTGAATTCTTTTTGTTTGGCAATATCACTACATTTATAGTTTGTCAAAATTTTAAAGATTTTCTTATTTTGTATTATGTATCTCTATTCAGGATAAACTTAATTAAAGATTCCTTTTTAAATGTTTGAATCTGTTTATATTAGAATCTATTATTTTAAACTAAAAAAAAATACTTTCTACCCATTTTTTAAAATCAATGTATAACAATCTTTTTATAAAGCGCCCGCACATTGTGCGGGTTACTAACTAGTTGTCTACAAAATCTAATAGATAGCCTTTAAATGAAGCTAATGGCTTCATTTTATTTAATTTAACGATCAAATTGGATAAAGTGAACACGTCAAAATTGTAGACCCAAAAAAAAACCACATTAAAACTAGATCCAGAGTTTGATTGACTAAAGTGGTTCCAACATTTAGTGGCTATTTAAGCTGTTTTACTAATATATGATGATGGACGTACATGATATGCACCGAGATGTTCTTATTAATTTATGGTAAATAATAGTATTGTGTAACTTATTAATGTATATATACATGCATATACCATGTAACATAACTAATATATATACATGTATGTGTTGTGTAACTTTTTAAATAATATATCACTTAAAAAATTAAAATAAATAATTTCAATTCTAAAAAATATCTCAAATTGTATAGTTCTTCTTTTTAAAATCATGTAACATAACTAAAAAAAGTTCTTGTACAAATTAAAATAGAAAATTATGATGGACAATATATCTAAACGGATTTAATAAAAGACACCGGTTTTAACCATTACTTTTAGATCCGAAGTTTTTCTTAAGAACAATTCATTTATTTCTGAAGGACAAAATTTTAGTCTGGAGGTAATTTACATTTTAAACACTACCATATTTATTGTTAAATTAAACAAAAATCTATAATTATCATTTATATTATAAATATGTCATAATAATTTTGAGTAACCGAATTAATTTTTTATTTTAAACATTTAAAGTTTAACGGGTCATCCGAATTCGTTAAGGGTCAACTTGTAATTGATTTATTATCATTTCCTATCTAATAAGGACCCGTTAACCACCCAAATTCTTTTAAGAGTCCATCAATTAACTTATAATTTGGTGTCATATTATTTTGTAACATGTGATTTTGTATAAGTAGTCCAACGAAATAAGGTTGCAATGGAGAATTGTTGACTTTTAATAATTAAACTTGGCGCAAGTAGTTACAAAATCACAAGATGCCACTCAACCCATCGCTTAGACTAGGCGCGCGTAGTCAAATCACAAGATGCCACTCAACCCATCGCGATTGTTATATATACACTGAGTTTAGAGGAAGAGACAGAGAGAAGGAGAGAGAGAGAGAGAGGAGAGAGAGAGAGAGAGAGAGATGGCGGATATAAAGAATGGTGGCGGTGAAGACACTGCTGCTCAACGTACCCTGGCAACGAAAAAATATTTCTATCAGGTTGGTTGGTTAGTTATTAGTTAATGTATGTATGTATGTATGTATGTATGTATGTATTAGGTCCTTTTACCATTTTTCAGACAAATGCCTCTATATATTCTCTCTAGCTATCCGTTTCCGGCAATCCAATTTCTGTCTAACTCTTTCTATTGATATTTACATGCACTATGTTAGAATATATTAAGGGTTTTAGTTTCCTTAATATCCTTAGTTTCCTTATGTTAGTGTGTTTCCTTATTGTGCTAGGTTTCTGTGTATTTCTCCTTTTATAAATGCTCTCCATCCTCTTACTTTACGCTAAATATTCTACACAGAATAATAAAATCTC